>CM071609.1:27935569-27947569 GCA_036365135.1 Miichthys miiuy
AAAGCATTTATCTGGTAAAATATTTTACACTGCGCTAATTACCAGGTATTAACCTGGTAAATATAAGGAGTCGGCAGTTAGCGGCCTGCGGGCCAAAACTGGCCCACCATCAATTATATCTGGCCCGCTAGATGACGTTGATTTATTTTAAAATATATATATTTTAATATATCTTTTAAACCTCATGTTTTCTGTCAAAAATACAACAATTCCACAGATTTCACAGCATTTATTGAAAAGTAGCTGATAAGTAACGTGACAAAACAGCAGCCAGAACATCCTTGCAGCCTCTTTACTTGACGCACAGATTGGAACGCTAATTGGCACGTGCGTGCGCTGTAACCTGTGGTTGCATCTGTGTTCGCGCCTCTGTACCAAGAGGATACGCGTTTTTGAAGTGGCCATGCTTTGTCTCGTGGGGTCTTCTAATATTGTATTCTTTACAAACTGCAACAACCTCGCAAATGCGACACATCGGCTTGGCATTAATAAATGTTCTTTGTAAGTCCTGCATTCGGAATCAACTTTTCTTTTCATGGCTTTTGACAACGACATTTTGTATCGATAGCTAGCAATCTTAAGCTAATGATTTACACGGCATCCAAAACATAAAAAACTGGCAATTGTATACATTAGTTATGGCAGGTTGCTAGGGCAGGTTGCCTGTTTCATGACAGACGCCAGGAGATGCAGCAGTGGGCCTAATAACAGCACATAGAAGCAAATTACAACACAAACTTGAACATTAAAAGTTCCACAATATTACAAAGTAAAACGTGTCAAATTACCCAGTGAGTAAGATGCATGTTCAATGTTTAATACCAAGATATAACAAAGGCACAGTGGAAAGTAACAAGATGTGCTGAAGTTTACATTGTTGCAACCATGAACAATTAACAACAATTAAGGAATTAATATTTTGTTAAAAGTTGAAGTACCTTGTGTAATTTATGAGATCATGTTTTTTTTTTTTTTTTTGAAACAAGAGAAACTCACTCAGTCAATTACCTCATGGTTCCATTCTATGAACCGTAAGTTAATTTTCAAGGCCCTCTCTGTCAGGTTTCCCTGTGTCTGTAGATGTCTTCTTTGAAACTTCGCCATGCCCGCTCAATGTACTGTGTGTGAGCACCACTTCCAGGGTGTACAAAATGTCTCTGGTGATTCACCTGATAGTGAATGTATCCTTCACGTGACAATCTGTTGTAGACACGCCAGGAATCACTAATCACCTCACTTCCAGGTCTGACATATTTTTGGATTATTATTTGTTATTGCATCCTGGATCGATTTTCCACCAGCTTTAAGACAGGACGTCTACGGGACCTCTTCACTTCCAGCATTCCAAAGACCCACGAGCGTCTTCGCCAGGTGGGTCCATGTCGTCCACACTGAAAATAAGCAAAATGTCATGCCTTTATGAAATTCATCTGAAATTATAGTGTTTGATTCACTTCAGGGCTGTCTGATTCACCCCCATTGTCATGGTAGTGCTACCTGGCATATGACATTTCATAGGGCTAGCATCCAAATCAAAATTTTTAGGTGTCATATTTTTCTAAGCAGACTTGATTATATGTATTTGTATGCTATGAAATAGACATATGTAATACAGTATTACCAGCAGCATTGAGGCTGGTCAACAGGACCTGAAGTGATTCTAATCTGAGATTATTATAGATAAATTTGGGTGGAGTATTTTACTCTATGAAAACCTTTCCAATGTATTTATAGTACTGTAGTAATTCAGATGTATTGTACTTACACAACAGAAATGACTATTTTACTTACATAAACAGACCTTACCTTCTGTTTGTGTCTGAATTTACTCTCACCTATTGCTACAAAAGCTCTCCTCCCTCCAATTCTCATTTTCCGTCTTCTTTCCAGTCGCCTAACTGCTTCACCACAGATTTATCGCAACAGCGTAGTTACTCTGGTCAGTGATTTGCTGCTTCCATATCCTCTATCATGTCTACTTGTCTCTTCCTGAAGCCCTGTGACAAACTGAGACAAAAATGACTAAATATGACAACTATCAAATATGCAATATGTGATCTGGAGAAAACTGAGCCCTCTCTGATGGACCTTGTGATGGTCCTGCCCTTGTGGGTTCTTCTTCTACAGGACCTGTACATAACAGTTTGTCATAGTATCGCCATGGTTACACTTGTCTTTTAAAAAATGTATAATGATAAATAAATAAATAAATAATGATAAATAATTAAACCTACATAAAGAAAACCGCCACCTGCACTGGCTTTTTTGTCCAAATTTCCACCTGATCTCTAGGAACATACCATTCTGAACTTAATGTTGGGGGAGGGGGAGTAGGATAGTGCAAAAATAGATAGTGTTGAATAATTAGATCGCGGTAATGCCAAGTACAAATTTTAAATGTCATATTTTACTTCAGTTAATGACACATGTTTCCTGTTATTACGCAACTACTCTTACCAACTGTTTAATTCCATTTAATGGACTATTCCATTCATTGGCTCCCCCCATAGAGGCTTGCCCGGTAGAAGAAGAAGGCGCTGGCAGGAAGTGGCAACACATCACGTTTTACTACTACGTGGCAAGAAGAAGCATTTTGTCAAGGTATTTTGATAATGCAGGATAAGTTAACGGTTTTGTCTCGGGTGAAAATTTAGTCTCCAGCAAGGGCTGGCTGTGGCAGCTGCAGGTCAGTGGCAGCTGAGGCTGCCATCGGAAGTGCTACTATACGGTGGCTGATAAGTGCAAAACAAAATTACAAAAATTTAAACACTTTTATAAATGCTCAAACAAATTTACATTTTAGAAAACAAATTTACAAAATTCAAAACACTTTTACAAACTCTGAAACACGTTTACAAACACTGAAACACTTTTACAATCACTGAAACACTTTTACAATCACTGAAACAAATTTACAAACTCTGAAACAAATTTACAAACTCTGAAACACTTTTACAAACTCTGAAACACTTTTACAAACTCTAAACATTTTTTTACCAACTCTGAAACAAATTTACAAACTCTGAAACACTTTTACAAACTCTAAACATTTTTTTACCAACTCTGAAACAAATTTACAAAGACAAAATCCTAACAGAAAGGGAATGTACCATGACCCGGAAGTGATTGTGTGAGCGTTTTGTTTTGAAAATACTATACGGAGTGAGTAGTGTTGTGTGGTTTGTATGGAGGTTAATGATGTTTTGCCCATTTTGTGGAAACCATTTGAGCCTGTTACTGTGGTTTTGCATTTCGTGTGGACGGTCTCTGGAGTTTTTAAAGGGCACGGACCAGACGGAAAGACCAGATATGCTGCATTATTGCACACAATATTTTAATGAGGGACACTTGTACGATGTAATTGTGGACATGATGTCAAAGTTACATGGTATAAACATCAGCTTGCGGACTTTAAAAAGTATACTCGCAGGGTTGTACCACAGAAAAGATTGTTCCTCTCCAAATGCTGTAATTAATGCCATCAGGTTGGAACTTCGTGGACCTGGACAACTGTTTGGCTACCGAACAATGTGGCAGGTACTCAAACAAAAGTACAACCTTCAAGTGAGGAGAGATGATGTGATGAATTTGCTCCGGAAACTTAACCCTTGAGGATGTGAGAGGAAAGCACGCAGAAGATTCATAAGAAGAACCTACCATTCAATGGGACCAAAATATATGTGGCATGCTGATGGTTATGATAAACTTAAACCATTCGGTCTGGCCCTTTCAGGATGCATAGATGGATTTTCACGTAAAGTACTGTGGCTTGAATGTGGACCAACAAATAATAACCCAAGGGTGATCGCCACAATTTCCTGTCATGTGTGCGAAACCTGGTGTCATCCCCATGAGACTGAGAACTGATTGCGCACGAACGGCATTATGGCTGCGATTCAGTGTACCCTACGTCACCATCACCATGACTACTACTCTGGAGGTATGTATGTTGGTTGTCTGAGAACAGAGATGCATGATTAAAAGTTGTTTGTGTGTGTGTGTGATGAGCGGCCGCTGAGAGTGATTGAGAAGCTGGTAGAGTGAGCAAAAATTCAAATGTATACGTTCTGAATAAAGCGCTAAAATCTTAATCAAATTCACTTAGCTGGTGATGTGACCTCTGGCACAAGACGAGTTGAGTGAAAATTTAGACTATCACTGTACGGTATACTATGATCCATCCTGCAGGAGATTTTCAGTGAAGAATGGCAAAGTGCCGCAAAAGATTTGGTCATTGAATTAATAACTGAGTACATAATAATTGGAAAAGAAGGTGCTGCGTTGAATGTAAAGCCAAATTCATTTCTCTCAAGGTGGTACAACGTACCAGAATCTGTACCACATGTCACCTTGCTGGTTAACAAAAATTTTGAGTCAAAAGACTTAGGCCCAATGATGAAAGTTGCATCACAGATTAAATGGGAGAAAACTGAGAATCCATTGATCTTCCAATGCACCTCCATGCATGCTAAATCACAAGAAGTGAGAATCGCCTTTCCTGAAGCACAAGAAATAACTCAGATCACTGAAAATGAAGATGAATTGAAACAGGTCATGTTTAAACACGTTCCTGAAGATTTGTGGTCCAAACATAGCACTGATGTAGGTTCGTAAAATCAGCCAATCCAGTTAAAATAGGGTTGAAACCAAATATGAAGCTCCTGTGGCCGCAGTATCCGCTAAAACCAGAAGCAGATCGTGGAACTAATCTTAGCTATGATGTTGCCAACAAAAATCGCAATAATAAAATGCCAAGCACACAGAAAAGGTAATGAAGACATCATAAGAGGTAACAATGCAGCAGCAAAACTAGCAGCAAAAAGTCCAATTTCAGTTATGGCACCAGTGGTGTCGTTGGAGCCAATTGTAATTCCAGAAGACATCATTCTGATGCAGCAAAATACAGGGCTAAGTGAACACAGCGTCTGGCAGCAAAGGGGGGCAACAAAAGATGAGAAAGGTCTGTCGAGATCTCACGAAGGTTTGTTGGTTGCACCGGTGGCGTTGTTAACCATGTTGATATCTGGAGTGCACAGTGTTGACCACTGTGCAAGGGGGGAAGTAATTAGAATTAGAATAATCGATAATTAGAAAAATAAAACAGCAATATTATTAGTATTTATTCGAATAAAGACACCAGCAGGTCACATTCCAGTGCTAGAAGGTCCATTCAAACATTTAATAATGGATTATGTAGATATGATAAAATTAGTTCACGGAAAAAGATACACGATGGTAATTATTGACAGATCCAGTAGGTGGGTTGAAGCTACACCCTCAAAAGATCAAGGGTCTGAAACAGTCATAAAATTCTTAACAAGAGAAGTAATTCCACGATTTGGTGTACCATCAGAAATAAGCTCTGATAATGGATCAGCATTTATCCAAAAAGTAGGGCAAGGAATCCTACAACAGTTAAGAATAAAACAGAGATTAGGGTGTGTTTATCATCCTCAGTCTCAAGGCCTGGTTGAGAGAGAATGGAACCCTTAAAGCTAAGCTTAACAAAATCTGTGCTAGCACAAAGATAAACGGGGTGGATGCTTTACCAATCGCACTAATGAGCTATCGCATGCAAGATTTTATTAATGGATTTATTAATGGACAATTAAGGGTGTGATTGACTGTGTTGTCTCAAGGTGGTCATTGTCACACCTTTCTTTTCTTCCGTATCGTTTTATTTCCTTTGTTTTTCTCCAACAAGTCTGTAAGACTGAGATCACAAACAGAAAATAAACATTACAAATTGCAACATCAGACATATCCACATAATAAAACACAGATGTCCCCAATGTATAGAAATAAAACATACATCAGTTGTAACACCAAACTCAGTTACAGCGACATCATCTATCTGTAACACATATAAACAAGCGCACTATAATTGACTTGAAGCGTAGCGCCGAGGCCCCTTGTGGGAAAAACCAACATTACGTCTGCAAAACAAAAGACTTCAACCTCGCATGTAACCCGACTGAAACCGCACAGCAAGGAACGTAACAGAACACAATACTGAAAGCACACATGTGAGTGGCACAGAAACATTATGTTACAGAGTAAACACTTACAGGCAAAGATCTGACCAAGTCTCGGCATGAAACAAACTCGCGGACGGTCTCGGACTTGGCGCTGGAACTGGTGCGTGACTAAAAAAGGTCCCACTAGAAACTAAGCTCCGCCAGGCGGAACACTCCTCGCCTGGTATATTTTATACCACTATTAACATCTTAATTACTCAAAGATTAATCAATCAAACAAATACACAGTCAATCACCACTTAAAATTAATGAACACTATTATTGCTTATCAGAATGTCCATTATTTCAAGAGTCTTTAGACATAAGGAAAACAAGCTCTGAGATGGGCCTAATGTAAGTTTTTGTTGTGCCCTGTTCTTGTTACTTGAATGAGTTTTGTGATAGCTTGCAGTGATCTTTTCCAGCTAGAAAATCATTCAAAGTGTGCTGAGCTGAACTGGCCTTCTGCAGCTTTGGTGTAGTTGACAGTAACCTGAGGCCGGATTTCCACATCATGTTCAGGATTCACCAGACCAAAACAGTTGCTTTGTGGAGACTCACATGTGCTTTTCAGGAATCCGGGGCCTGAGAACCAGTTTGAAGCTCTGAGGATGTCTACAGACTGGGGCCTGGTGGCGTGATCCGCGGGTTCTGTTCGGTGGCAACATACTGCCACTGTTGAGGATGACTTGATTTCCTGATGTGATTGACTCGGTTGGCAACATACACATGAAATCTTCTGGTGGTGTTATGGATGTATCCGAGAACAATCCTGCTATCAGTAAAAAATCTCACAGCATGCATTTCAATGTCCATTTCACTGCAGATTGCGTCCGCCATCTCAGCTGCCAGGACAGCGGCACACAGCTCTAAACGTGGAACTGTATGGGCTGGATGCGGCGCCAACTTTGCTTTGCCCATAATGAATCCTATGTACTCTCCAAATTCCATATCAGTCCGAGGTTCCGTCGAAGTGGGAGAGGATCTGCTCCTAAGTTGAGGTTTTTTAAGTCTTTTGCAAGGTCCTCAGGGGCAAATGCTTATTGCTATTTGAAGCAATTTTGTGGAGCTTTAAGTTGGATGCTGCTAACATTTCTTGAGTCCTCTTCAGCAGATCGATGGCTTCCTCTTCAATTGGAACTGACGTCAACCTGTCATCCATGTAGAAGTTCCTCATGACGAACTCCTTACTGTCTGTGCCGTATTCATCCTGATGCTCTTGTGCAGCCCATATATGGCACCCCGACTATGGTGAGGGGCTGTTGCCAAATATGTGCACCTTCATTCTGTATTCTGTGATGTTGTTGTCGAGGTTGTTACCTTTGTACCAAAGAAATCGTAGATAGTCTCGATGATCTTCTCGAACAACAAATGCGTAGAACATTTGCTGAATATCAGCTGTGACTGCAATGTTCTCTCTCCACCCAGCAGAGAGCTGTTTAAGTCTGGGCCGCTGAGCAACACGTCATTCAGTGACACACCATCAGCTCGCAGTACTTGGTTGATGAGTGTTTCTTGTCATAAGTGTCTCTTTCACTTGTATTTTGTTAGGACATGGACTTAACATGGATGTCCGTCCATTTGGCAATGTGTGTGTCTTGTAGACTCTGACACTGGGTGGTTTGTGAACTCGGTCCAGGCAAACGTCTCCTACAATAACCCACCCGAGGTCAAGACGTTGTGCGTAGGGGTCATCATGGTTACCATTACACTGCTGCCTCACTTTGTGCACTCTCAAAATGTCTCTTCCTAGCAGGATGTAGATCTGCGCATTTTCACTGAGAGGTGGTATTTTGTCTGTTAAATGTCCAGATGGGGGAAATAGCGGGCTATTTCAGGTGTGGGGATTTCATCTCTGTCGTCTGGAATCTTTTCACACTCAATGAGAGTTGGAAGCTTGATCTTGATCTTTCCATCACAGGATTCCACCACAAACCTTGCTCCTCTCCTCCCTGTAGTTTCCATAACACCAGAACACGTTTTTAACGTACGGAGATGCTTTTTCATAGAGGCCAAAGTGATTGAAAAACTCAGGGCGAGCCAATGAACGATTGCTCTGGTCGTCTAACACTGCATATGTCTGAATCATCTTTTCTGGCTGATCTTCAGGGTAGATGTTAACTAAACATATTTTGCAGCAGGATTTGGCATTGGTGCTTTCTCCACAAACCTCTGTACATTTCGATGTTACTGCAGGGAGAGCTCCTGGAGGACTCTCATGAGTCTCCTCCTCGCCTTGATCTGCTGGGACTTCTGAGACCCAGGGTGCTCGACCAGGATGTAAAGCTGATGTGTGAGTTTTGCTGCCACATTCTCTACAGATTATTTCTTTGTCACAGTCTTTTGCTCTATGTTTGGTTGAGCCGCAGCACTTGAAGCAGATGTTCTTCTCCTTGAGGTAGGTTTTACGCTCCTCTATGGGCTTGCTGCGGAAGGTGCGGCATTTTCTGAGAGCGTGAGGCTTGTTATGTAGAGGGCATAGGCGTTCTGGATCTATAGCTCCTTTTCAACAGAGCCTGTGGGACCCGCTGCAGCTTCCGAGAAGACGCCAGTCTTCCTCACTGACACTGGTACTTTGTTGTTGCATCTTGTGGGTTTCTCTGTCTTGATGGGACCTGAGTAGTGAACTTGAGATATGATAAAGCTAGGGTCATTTCTGATTTTAGCTTCAGAACGAATAAAGTGTGAGAAGAAACAGAAGGGTGGATAAGGGACATGGTTGTATTCTTTGTACTTTGACCCTTGGGAAATCCACTTTTCTTGGATACTAAATGGGAGCTTTTCTAATATGGGGTTCACTCCCCGTGATGTGTCGAGATATGCTAGTCCTGGAAGGAATCTCCTTCCTTTGCATATTCAAGTTCAAGTAAGAGATCTCCAAGCTCTCTCAATCTCACGTTGTCTCTGGTTGTGATCCTGGGGAATTCCTCGATCCTCTTCAGGAGTGAATGCTCAACTGCCTCATGTGTTCCATAGGTGTCTTCTAGTCTTTGCCAAACCATGTTTAGCCCTGCAGCTGAGTTGTGGCTGTGTATGGCTCTGATTCTTTTTGCTTGTTCTTTAGATGCCGGCCCGAGCCATTTAATCAGGAGGTCAACTCTTCTCTTGGAGTTAAGGCTAGTTCATCAATGACACTTTGAAAAGAGGTTTTCCATGCCCAATAGTTCTCCGGTGGTCGTCGAACTCCATCAAACCAGATGTGACTACTTCTCTCCTCATGAGGTATTTTGCAATATCTGGTGTGGCTGCTGTCTGCTTTGAGGAGTTGTCATGGTCCCACCTCTGCTGTGCAGGCTGTCTCAGGTAAGTTGAATTTACAGTTGGATCTAAATGTCTCTTTTTTTGTGTTTGCACAGCGGGGACGTTTGCAGGAGTATGTTGTGTGGCACTCACTGCTTGCTGGATGTTCACATCTTTTTGAGCTGCTTGTAGGTGAGTATCTTCATTTTCAATTTTGAGATGGCTCATCTCTTGTTCGACTTTCTCTACTGCAGGTTGTGAACATGTGTGCAAGGATACGTGCTCTGACGTGCCACGGCTGTGTTGCTGAACGTACTCACTTGTCCATTGTGCAACACTCAAGCTGTAGCTGCATCCTTTTCTTTCCGTAGAATGTGCATTTTTGCTTTTAATGTTGCCTCTTGAACCATCATCTCCGCTTCTTGTTTTGCGAATGAAGCTTGTGTGCGAGGCTCGCTCTTGCTCAGGCTTTGAGTGCAGCAGAGCTTGCGATGGACCTTGTCGCCAAGGACTGACGTGTATCATCTGTGTTACCATCTTAGCTGCTTGGAGGTCTGTGCGTAGGCAGTGATGAGATCAGTGTCGAGTTGAGCTGTTTCGTAATGAGTCTGGTGTATTACTGCCTTCTTACTATTCTGCCCTCGCAGTACGACTTCAGCTTTGTACAGCTAGACAGATAGTTAACAGCAATTGAAGAAGACAAACTCCAGAAGTTTTGTTGAGGATTGTTGTTTTATCTTTTGTTCTCTTTTCTTCCTCAGTTTTATTTCCTTTGTTTTTCTCCAACAAGTCTATAAGACTGAGATCACAAACAGAAAATAAACATTACAAATTGCAACATCAGACATATCCACATAATAAAACACAGATGTCCCCAATGTATAGAAATAAAACATACATCAGTTGTAACACCAAACTCAGTTACAGCGACATCATCTATCTGTAACAAATATAAACAAGCGCACTATAATTGACTTGAAGCGTAGCGCGAGTGGGCAAAACCAACATTACGTCGGCAAAAACAATCTGACCAAGTCTCGGCATGAAACAAACTCACGGACGGTCTCGGACTTGGCGCTGGAACTGGTGCGTCACTAAAAAGGTCCCACTAGAAACTAAGCTCCGCGGGCGAACACACACCATGCAGGCTCATAGGAAACACATAGACATATTACGTTCGTGGACGCTCAGAAGACGGACATATGATTATAAGAAAGTACCGGACGGTTGGGTCCAGATCTGGTGATTTGACTATGTAACAGCGATGTAAGAGTGATGTAAGAATGGGTATAAAAGGTTGTGAAAAGGAAAAGTAAATTACGCTCGCTTCGCAAGCAGCTGTCTCCGTGTTGTTATTTCATTACTTTAGTTTTCTCCACAACAGAAATTGAACATGCTGAATTGGATGGCTTTCCTGAGCCAAGCCTATCAATAGCTACATGTGGGGACCCAAACATGCAGGAGTACTTGGACTTTGCTATGGAGTGCAACCAACTACAGAAGCCAGAAAACTGGGAGTCTGTGACAGGACTGTACATGAAGCTAAAAGAAATTGCTCAGCTATAAAACAATCAAAAAGAATGGAGAGTCATCCAGGAACTCTATTCTTGGTGATGGTTCCAATCCAGATGGGGAAGTAAAGTCAGTCCAGTTGCAAACATCAAAACATCTTCCACAGACACAGCAGCCTGACCTTCTGCAAAGAAAAAATGTTCAGCACCGTGGCAATGTGTTTTCTCAACTAGTTATGAAAAATACGAGTGATTTACAAACCTTCACAGTCAAGGAGATAGTCTGCCCAGTAGCCCAAAGTTTGACTTTCTCCTGTTAAATCTCCTGTTACTCCCTGGTGGACTGAGGTCAGGTTTGAAGAGTCTCTCAAGTTCAAGAGCAGTTAGCCCTTTCAGAGTGGGTCAGGACAGGGACAGCAAAGCAGGGTGTTGCTGTAGTGCAGTGAGAAATTGAAGGGCTGAAAGACCATCTTTGAATCTAAACAGTGAACACAAACATTGTTTCATTTTTGTGTAGTGACAATCACATTTAAATTACCCAAAGAAAACTATTAAATACTATCCACCTTAACAAATGTACATTTGAAAATTGGTTGTGTGTTGATCATAACTGATCAAGAATCACATGTCTTGCTTTGCACATGGCAAGACTGGAATGACACAGAGGGCAGGGTGGCTTGAGCACTTTTAGACTGGCACAACACAGGAAAGGAGAGACAGACATCAAATATCAGGTATACTACAGATACACATGCTTGTATAAAAGAGGGAGACCATGAGGCATTCTTACATAAATTACAAAAAATGCCATCATTACAAATATGATCTTAGCTGTCAATTACAGATGAGTTGCGGTCAATAATATACCAGTGCAGGTAGTCTGACACGATTTCTTTCTTTGCTTCAACAGTAGCCACATGTCTCAGACAACCTGCTGTCTGTAACATTGTGCTGTGTCTCATGGTACATTCTCGCAGAGCATCAACTGAAGCAGCATTCTCAATCTGAAAAACATAAAAAGGAATATAAACACTCAAGTCAATAACTGTATGTACTGTATCTTCTTGTCTGTTATTTTTCCAAATGCAGTCAAAAGTTTGGACAGACTCTCATTTAAGTATATGGTAAAGTGTGTCCAAACTTTTGATTGTTACTGTACATAGCATAGTGTAATCTTGCACTATTACAAAACAATAAATGAAGCTAATTCTGTGTATTTGATTAAGGAAGGA
>CM071609.1:27948069-27999354 GCA_036365135.1 Miichthys miiuy
GTAAACTTTAACTGTCTATTTTTTAAATCGGTAGAGTCAATTCATTTCCCTGATTTTTGTATTTGGCCTGTTTAGCCTTGTCTTATTTCATTGACAATGTGTGATTTTATTTTAAGTGTTTTTATTGTTTGAAAGACTAGAGACCACCAAATCTGTGAAAGCTAACAGGGATCCAAATAAAGAATAAGAGCATAAAGATAAGTGAGCTTCAATGACATAAGGGAATGGTTGTGGTGAGGGTGCTGCAATCATTGTTGGCATCAGATAATCTGTAGCGTATAAATTAAAGCTGAGAGTTAATAAACTCATATATGATGTGACTGGATGTTACTAGTCAAACAGATGATGCATCAACAAGTCAATGATATTGTGACAGCTACACCAATCCGGGAATGTGAGTGTGACTTCAGTGCTCTGCAAGAACAAACACTGTGCATAAGTCTCACACAAAATACAGCAGTGACAGCCACATTTTGATGGGACTGCTCCAGCCATTAATAATCATGATCATAGCTGTTTGTTCTGAACCCAAAACTGTGTTTGATATTTTCAGTGAATTTTAAGAAAGCACATCTAACCTTATTAACACTGACGCTGTATTCTAAATACATGTAGAGAAAATTAAAACTGTGACATAAAAATGGGCAAATATGAAACTCAAATAGGTGAAAACAAATTATATAAACCCTTGTGGTTACATAATGTTTGTTCTTTACAAAGCACACATGCAGACTAACACACACTCCCTACCGTATACATTGTGTGTGTGTGTGTGTGTGTGTGTGTGTGTGTGTGTGTGTGTGTGAACCTGAGGTGGACCTGATCCATCCCAGAGCTGATCACACCACCAGAGCATAGAAAGATTCAATCAATGCTTGGTGGTGTAATCAAAGCCAGAATCTCTTTAATTTCTAATTTGACTCACTTAAAATACTGTAGGCAGTCTCTATGCTGAAATCCATTTAGGTAGGAAGAACAGTCAGCCTCAGGACCCACTCTCCTTTTCTGACAAGCTTTCTGCCTTCTGCTCTTTATCTTTTTCTCCATATGATTTCTTCCAGTCCTCATTTCTTTTTTCTTTTTGGTTTTATCTTCTTCATCTCTCTATCCTTGTTTCCATTTCTTTCGCTTTTCCTGATAACACACGGGAGGGAGTTGAATGATCGCAGTTTGTCCTGTGCCCATTCTAATTCAAATGTTCTGACAATATATAATATATAACAATATTTAGAACCGATGAGAGTAAAAAAAAATGCTTCATAAATTGTAGTGTGGTCACTCTCACCAATAACACCAAACAACAAACTGTTTCAGGCCACAATCCTAAAAACTCTCATAAAAGGAAGTTCAGGATTCTTTTCCCAAAATGAAAAAACTTTTTGCCTCAAAAAGGTTCAATAATTGATTTGGGCAGAAAATAGTCTTTTATGTTTAAATGCTTCTCTCTCTAGCTAGCCAATTAACCTCTGAACTAATGTTTAACTGTCAGATTAAAATGTAAATCTTTCTAACATTAATATAATTGAAATAAACATGATTGATCACCAAGCAACAGAAGTTACGTTTCGTAGTATGACGTCTCTCAGCCATATCAGATCAAATCAGCCATCAGTGATGGGCTACAGCTCTAGGAGGCAATGTTGGACAGTCAGTCATTTTGGTCCAGACTGAGATAATTATGGGATGGATTGATAAACAAAGGTCGAAGAAGCTCAGACAAGCTGGCTGTACTACTAAATCTCAATTACGTATTGTGCAGATCAGCTAGACTTGTCATTACTGTAGTTTACCAATACAGTACAAATGTATTTTTTTGTGTGTCAGTTTTGCTTCTATTTATAATAAACGCTTAATAAACTCAGTCATCTCATATCTCTAAAGATCTAAATATTAAGCATGTAGAAGTTCTCACCACTTGCGCTGACACTGTGGTTGATGTTGTGCCATTTGAAGTTAAAAGTGGATGAAAATTGTAGATTTCGTCTACAGCAGGATGCTTTCTCTCAGTGGATAAAGTGACTTTTTATTTCTGCATTATATATTACCAACCAAGCTATTTTTGTTAAGTAGCAGCATATTGAGTTTCATCTACAAGTCTATACAGGTGTACAAGTAATGTATAATTTTGAACATTCATTTTTAAGCTCATTTTGTATGAAAAGCACATTTTTATTGAATTTGCACCTGAAGTAAAAGATGCAGTTAGGAGGAAACGTGTGTAACTTTTCTATAACTACAGTTTACATCTTTTCACTCAAGATCATAGACTTGAGTGAAAAGCAGCTTATTGCATCATTTTACAGACACACACACATACATACCACACAACTATGAACAAACATAGTTAACAAAAAAATAAAGTAAGAGGAACAGAGATAGTGGGCCATCTGCAGGTGTCAGGAAGCCAAAAACTCTCTAAGAGTTTAAAATTAAATGGATGTCTAATTTATTCAGCATAATAATGTACTGGCAATCTGTTTAGTCTATTACCAATTGAACATGGCTAATTAAAGTTCTGAAACAATGGAGTGGGAAATAATAACTAAAATGAAGTGTTTGGGGAGATCAGGTCTCACTGTTATCAAAGCCGCTGCAATAAGGTTAGGCTTAGAAAACATGTCTAGAATACTGTATCAATCAGAGGCTTCATTAATAATTTGTTACATGTTTCTCCAACATTTCATATCCAGCTGAAGGTTATAAAAGAGACAATCTGGAGAAAGGTGACGACTTTCGCTGTGTTTGCATGATTGTATTTGTAAGTGATCATTAAGCATCATTAGCAAAACAGAATTTTTTCCAGTGTAATCACAATCCTACTGTTTTGTTAGAGATAAAAGCTCTGTGAACATGAATCATTTATTATTTTTAAGTATGTGCGTTTACTTTCAGTTTACAAATTTGATGTTTTTCATCTTAAAAATGATTTAAAATAATTCAAAATAAAAGAAAAAGAAGAATCCAACTTCAGTTTACTTCAACTCAATTTCAAAAATTGAGAACCAATTTATTCACTTTGTTTTATTTTGATGTTTTAGCTCTTTGAAAGTGTAGCAGTATAGAGGTGCTAGGTTATTGGGTGACCCTGCTTGTATTTAACACCAGGTGGCTGTTATGAGGTGGGCCAGTATAAAGGGCACTCCTCCACCAGCTCTTCCTCTTGCGCCTCTGTCCTCCTCGGTGCGTCATTTCCGGGCCAAAGGTCTCTTGGTCCGCCAGGTATGGCTGCCCACTGCTTCAGCACATTGGTCGCTTAGACTTTTCTGCGTGCTCATGGTATTTGTGTGATTTGTAGGCGATTATATGCGTGCTGCTCGTGTTCCCTCAGGCGTAGCGGTGTGTTTTATTTGGTAAGTGTCCTCTCTAACTGGCGTTGTTGATACTGTCTGATGGCTAACACTAGTGTGGTCACAGGTAAATGCCAGCGACAGCCAGTGTCCTCTCTCCTCCCTCCTCCTGTGCGTGTGTCCTAAAACAGGTACGTGTGTTTCTAGTATATAAGCAACCGCTGTATTTTAAAGTAACATTAACGGCATTTTCCTGTAATCAGGAGTCGCTGTGATCAGCTGCTTGGGGTCGCTGCTGTTTTGTTTCCGCCAAGTTTTGTCTCCACGCTGTTTGTCGCTGCTGAAGCTCCGCCTCTGGCGTTATCTCTGCTGAGGCTTCACCTTCTGTAACGTTGTCTCTGCACGCTGCACTGACTGCGTGCTGTCTGTTTGGTGCTTGGCGTGATATTGTGTACCAGATCTGCTTCAGCAAACGTTTATCACGCCTGTGTTTTAACCAGGGCTTGGCCCTGTGTGTGTGTAGTTGAATGGTGTTTAGTTTATTATAATTTTGTATTATAATTTTTTCTTGGTTCATTTTGATTTGGTTTGATTAGTGTATTGATTATTCTGTTAACTTTGAGTTTCTTGTGTTTTTTTAGTTGTGATTTGCTCACTAATTTGTTTCTTTCTTTAGTTGCTGGAGACTGGTGGTGGTCGGTGACTGGGTGGTATCCTCCCTTGTCTGCTGTGTCCTGGGAGCGGGTTCTTCACTTCACTGAGTGTGTGTGGGTCACGATGTCGGGTGGTTTTAAGTTTGTATTTAAGTTGGTGGTGGGTGGTCCCCTACACCTAGCCTTGTCCATCCACTCAGCTCCAGCTCCTTAATTGATCTCCTTATTTTTGATTTTCTTTGACGAATGATGTCAGATTATTTTAAACTATTTAAAATAAATTGTGTATTTTCTAAACCTTGGTGAACTGCGTCTCCTGCCTCAAAGAGTATACTTACCTGTGTGCCTTGTGCTCTCCCAAATTATTTCTCGTGAAATTCCCGGGTGGCGTTGTCGGTTTTCTTTCTTAATTTGGTTTAATTTCCCTTTGCACCTTATCCTCGCCACAAAAGCTTCAGCATTTTCACGGAATCCGCAGTTCCTTTCAACTCTACAGAGCGTTTTAGCTTCTTGTTTTGCCTTTGATGCCAACAACTTCACTGTTTTAGCTTCTTTCAGCACTGTTTCAGGCCACCAAACAGAAAGAAGAGAGCCAGATATTTCCGTTCACATTTGGTAGAGACAAAAAAACAAGCTAAAATTGATTGAATATTGGACTTTCAAAAGTCTTTATGTCAGCTAAATATGTAGATAGGCAGCTGTTTACTAACACATTCACAATTTTTGGTTCCAGTATATCGTCTGTATCGTCCTTACAGCATGTTGTATTGACCCCAAGTGGCCAAAGAAAAAGTCAAATCAATTCATGCAGCTTCAAGTTAATCAACTAAGTGTGTATTCATCATTATATTTTAGGCTTTGAGCATTTTAAAGACCTGCAGATGGCCTGTTGTCGGTTGCTTACATCTGTGGCAGGTGGCTCCTCTATAGCCGTTGTTGGTGCAGTTACAGTGGAAAGTGCTCCATGACTGAGTGCATCTAGCTCCATGTTCACAGTGACTGGGGTAGCATCTGAGAGACAGACAGGAACACAGATAGAGAGAGAGTGACAGCTTCTGTTCAAACAAAACATAAAGGAGATATTAATTTTCTGTACACAATTTTCATTTTCCTTGTCCGTGGATGTCACTGATCATGCTGACTAGGTAGTTCTATACTAACTGTATACCAATGGGAAAGCACTGGTCTATACCAATAAGAATCAGAATCAGGTCCATTGCAGAATAAAGTCTCGAAAAGAAAAGAAAAACAAGTACTGAAATAATACAGGAATAAAAAATAAAAAATAGAAAACATTTAGAATCAATACATCTACATTAGATAAATATTACATTAATGTGGCATGTCCAGCAACAGGTTGTCAAAATACATTCACTGTTAAATTGTCATTTACTGCTCATATGTCCAGAAAACACAGAACATGTTCAGTGGATAGTATAAGTGACATGTACATGGAAAATGTTTCTCAGCCTTCTGCTGTCAGTGCACGTGAAGATGCTCCCCAGAGCTCAAATGATGCTGCAACAAATGAAAGCAGTGAATTGCCACAGGATTTCAGTAATACTTTTCTTAGAAATGTCTGTTTATTCTACCTAAAATTGCAAGGGCAGCTCCTTCTTCCAGCTTCGACAATACAGACAATTGTTGAAGAGATGCAAAATGTGCATGATTTGGGACAGGATTACACTTTAAGTAAACTACGTTCAATTTTGAAAAATGACGTGATGGTGCTATTGCTAAAATCTGTGACTGCGTGAAGGTTCTCATTCTCTGCCTCTGAGAACAACATACTCAAGGGCTCAGACTTTCAAAAAAAATGTTCAAATACATAGAGCCTAAAACAGTAAAATTAGGAAATAATGAAAATATGACAGAAAGGTTTGCTTACTATGTACCTGTAACACAAACTGTAAATAACCTACTAGAATCAGATATATACGGAAGAATTCAGTGTCACAGCAGTCTTGTAAAACACACTCAGATGACTTTTGTGACATAAGTGATGGTCAAAACTTTAAGTCCAACCAGTTTTTCATTGAAAATCCAGGATGCCTAAAACTAATTCTCTACCAGGATGCCTTTGAAATTGTGGCTCAGCCACTTGGCTCAGCTAAGAAAAAACACAAAGTTCTTGCAGTCTATCTTTCTGTGGCAAATTTGCCTGCACGTGTGCGGTTCAATACAGATCACATGTCCCTTGTTTTATTGTGTAGAGAGAGTGACCTAAAACAGTTTGGAAGTGCTAAAGTTTTCTCAGAGATGCTAGTTGATTTAAAAAATCTGGAGGACCATGGAATAACTGTTGGTGGTGAAACAGTCAAAGGGGCTCTGTATTGTATTGCTTGAGATAATTTGGGGTCACATAGCATTGGTGGGTTCACTGAAAACTTTAGCCATTCTAAGTACTTTTGCAGATACTGTGAAATCACAAGAAGTGAGTTTCAGAATGCATTGAGGCCCATTCAAGCCTGAAAACTACTCGCTGCTTGGAAGCTAAGATGTACGTTAAGTTTTGCAGTACAGGATGCAACCAGTTCCCAAAGTACCCTGCATAAAAGATTAATCAGGAATGTGGAAAGTGTTCAGGCCCATTCACATTTGGGCCCTGAACACTTTGTATGTGTGTGTGTGTGTGTTGTGTGTTTGTTTGCAGGCCTGACTCCTGAAACGAGCAGCTCATCTGCTGTTGTTACACCAGGACCTCCCATATCCTTGGAGTCGATTTCACCCAGAAGTTCATCCTCAACCTCTTCCAACAACTGCCAAAGCCCTGACTGGGTTGACACATTTATGATACCATGGGAAAAGTTGCAGAACTGATGCAGTCATTGGAGAGAGGGAAACGACCAAATCCACGAATGAGAAGGGAGATGGTCCGAATCGTGGTCTCTGAGATGATGCAAAAAAGGTCTTGCATAAATAAAAGGAGCTTTATGGAAGTTGCCAAAAGGATGGTGGCAAAATATCCAAGGTCTTTGCAAGACATAATAGAAGGAGATGTGATTTGGCCAGGGTACCATTCTCTAGTCAAGCAGCTGCAAAATAGGATAGAGAATGTGAGATGATGTACAACCCAAAAAATAAGAAAAAGAAAGCACCGCACTGAAGATTCTGACACAGACGAAGTCCCTCCAGAGCAGAGAGCAGCAGTCCAGGACACCTATGGGTGCACTAACTGGGATTTAAAATTCCTGCCCCTTGGAGAGACTGTAGAGAGCCAGAAAGAACATAAAGAAAAACTGAAGATGATGCCTCAGCAAACTGATGCAAATCCAGACGAGGTCAAACTTCTGATGAAGTTGACTTTCTACACTCAGCGTAAACATATCAACCAGGGGGAAAATATCAAGAACCTCCTTAAAGAGTGGCCGTTTTTGTTTGATGAGCTTGGTATGGCAGTCCACTGTCAGGAACTAACCAGAATTGGGCTGAAAGAAGCTTTCACACGGAATCTGGATCTGAAGGGAAACGGTTTCTCAGCTACTGTACATGAAGACGGTTTGTGTGAACAAGAGAAGAAAGTTCCTAGAGGCTCTAACAAAGTATCAAGTGATGAGGGGAGAGCTGAGTGGTTGCTCTGAATACCTCAAAGATATGGTGTTGCTCCTGCTGTTGTACTTTGATGAAAAGGAAGACGCCATATTCTGTTATGTGGAGGACACATGCCTGGCAGGGGAAGTACATATGGACCAAGTTCCCCTGACTCCCACCATTGTTGTGTGTGGTAAGAAAAAAAATATTGGTCTTTAATTCTCTCTCATTGTTTCTCTCTTTTCTATTTTGATCTACTTATCAGATTCATCTTGCATAATGTTTTTTTGTCACTGACACTTAAGGTGTCAGTGACAAAAAACAAAAAGTTTAAAACAGAATGTTTAAATTGTTTTGTGTCTTCTTTAAATTAAGTTTGAATTATGTTTTTGTTTTGTTTTTCATTTTTTAGGACGATCCTGCTATTGTGCAAAACGCTTCATGCTGAGTGTGGATCAAAACATTGTACAGGACACCATCCCCTCCTTCATGTCTGTCCTGTGCCTGATGTTTGGGAGCTACTATTGCTTGAACATACACTATCCATCATGCCTGGCATCAACCCTGGAGTTTCTGCAGCGGTGTGTTTTTTTGGCTTGATTAAGTTTACATTTTCACTTTATTGAACTTACTTACTTATAGTTGCTACGGTGACTTTACCTATTATGTGCCTTTAACCTCAGGGTCTCAGGGTGGTTAAACAAGCACGAATATAGTCATATGACACACCGTTTGTTTAGAAGAAGCTCAGCTATTGAGCTATCAATACGCAACACATGCGCAGATGTGCGCAAGTGCAGAGTTGAGCGCCTAAACATATCTCTACTAAAATCTCTGTTCCATTCCGTTCCGTTCTGTCTTCTTCCACTTATCCGAGGTTAGGTCACGGGGGCAGCAGCTTCAGTAGGGAAGCTCAGCTCCTTCTTCACCACGACGGACCGATGCAGAGTCCGCATCACTGCAGAAGCTGCACCAATCTGCTGGTCAATTTCCGCTCCATCCTTCCCTCACTCATGAACAAGACCCCGAGATACTTGAACTCCTCCACTTGAGGCAGGATCTCATCCCGACCGGAGGCTGCACTCCACCCTTTTCTGGCTGAGAACCATGGCCTCGGATTTGGAGGTGCTGATTCTTATCCCAGCCGCTTCACACTCGCTGCGGACCGCTCCAGCCCTGGCGGAGTCCAACTCCCACTGGAAACAAGTCCGACTTAGTGCCGGCAATGCGGACCAAGCTCTGGCACCGGGAGTACAGAGACCGGATGGCCCATATTAGTGGGTCGGACAGGACCCACAGGACTCCCGAGGACACGGTTGAACGCCTTCTCCAAGTCCACAAAGCACATGTAGACTGGTTGGGCGAACTCCCATGCACCCTCCAGGACCGCGCTAAGGGTATAGAGCTGGTCCACAGTTCCACGACCAGGACAAAACCACACTGCTCCTCCTGAATCCGAGGTTCGACAATCTTGCGGACCCTCCTCTCCAGGACCCCGAAAAACCTTCCCGGGAGGGTGAGGAGTGTGATCCCCTATAGTTGGAGCACACCCACGGTCCCCTTTTTGAAAAGGGGAACCACCACCCCAGTCTGCCATTCCAGAGGCACTGCCCCCGATGTCCATGCAATGTTGCAGAGATGTGTCAACCAAGACAGCCCCACAACATCCAGAGCCTTGAGGAACTCCGGGCGGACCTCATCCACCCCCGGGGCCTTGCCACCGAGGAGCTTTTTGACTACCTCGGCGATCTCAGCCCCAGAGATAGGCGAGACCACCACGGGGTCCCCAGACTCTGCTTCCTCAGTGGAAGACGTGCTGGTGGGATTGAGGAGGTCTTCGAAGTATTCCCCCCACCAACCCAAGACGTCCCCAGTCGAGGTCAGAAGCACCCCGTCCCCACTGAACACAGTGTTAACAGTGCACTGCTTCACCCGCCTGAGCCGCCGGATGGTGGTCCAGAACCTCCTCGAAGCCATTCGAAAGTCGTTCTCCATGGCCTCACCGAACTCCTCCCACGCCCGAGTTTTTGGCTGAGGCGCGCCTGCTTGGCACGTTGATACCCATCAGCTGCTTCAGGAGTCCCACAGGCCAAAAAGGTTCTGTAGGACTCCTTCTTCAGCCTGATGGTATCCCTCACCGCCGGTGTCCACCAGCGGGTTCGGGGGCTGCCACCGCGACAGGCACCGGCCGCCTTACGGCCACAGCTCTGGTCAGCTGCCTCGACAATGGAGGCACGGAACAAGGTCCACTCGGACTCAATGTCCCCCGGGACGTGAGTGAAGCTCTCCCGGAGGTGCGAGTTGAAGCTCTTTCTGACAGGAGATTCAGCCAGCAAACCTGCACAGAACGTTTGGGCCTGCCAGGTCTGACTGCCATCTTCCCCCACCATCGGAGCCAATTCACCACCAGGTGGTGATCAGTTGACAACTCTGCCCCTCTCTTCACCCGAGTGTCCAAAACATGTGGCCGCAAGTCCGACGACACGACCATAAAGTCGATCATCGAACTGCGGCCAAGGGCGTCCTGATGCCAAGTGCACATATGGACACCCTTATGCTTGAACATGGTGTTCGTTATGGACAATCCATGACGAGCACAGAAGTCCAATAACAGAACACCACTCGGGTTCAGATCAGGGGGGGCGTTCCTCCCAATCACGCCCCTCCAGGTCTCACTGTCGCTGCCCACGTGAGCATTGAAGTCCCCCAGGAGGACGAGGGAGTCCCCAGAGGGAGCGCTCTCCAGCACCCCCTCCAAAGACTCCAAACATTTACTTTTATTTGAAGATAACTAATCATAACATTTGTGATTTGACTTTAACATTGTGAAACTATGAAACCCTACAGTTTACTTCTTTTCCCATGCAGGCTCCAGGATAAATGCCCAGAGAAAAGACTTTATCTTACTTGTAAAAGCAGACAAAAGAGCAGGTAGACAAATGTCTGTGCATGGACCCATTTTACTGGATTTTGTTAACATCCACTCCTGCTGCACTTGGCAAAAGTTGGAAAGATTCAGCTTTTCTTGGCAAGAACCTTCTGCAAGGTGGAGCTTTCTGTCATTGTTGCGTGCAGTCTCAAACAGGAACACAGAGAAAGAATATTACAGAGATTCACAAACACATGCCTGGGTCAAACAGTGGACTGCACTGTAGCCTCTATCACTAAATCTACTATAAATCTTTCCAGGGCTAAAAGTTTGGAGTTTTGCAAACACTTTGTCCTCTATAAATCGCTAGAGGGCTCCTAGTTTAACTAACAACCACCGCTCAGATCACAGGACTATTGGGTAAACTGAGCGAAGAGACTTTGTAGCTTATCTTAAAGTTTCTAGTGCGGTGTGACACTGTCCTATAATGTAGCTTGGATCACAGGGCTTGCATCCAATCTCCCCAGTTTCTATTACTGCCTCTGGCAAAACCAAACCACAGCACAGCACCTCCCCTGATCTGCAAATTATTACTGGACAGGCAGACTGGGATATTCTAGAAAGACTTCAAACAACTGCAGTCTGCTGTAAAACATGAGAGAGAGAGAGAGAGACATAGAGAGGAAGAGAGGGGAGAGGTATGTCATTTTATCCTTTTAGACTGCTTTGCACCTGGGCCCAGTATTTCAAAAGTGATCTGACAGGATTATCCTGGCTGGATTGGATTAAATCTAGATCTGATCTGAAAACTGGGTATTTCAACACAGATCCAGAGAATCCTGATCCTGAAGATCAGGATTCTGCTCTGGTAATCCTATCCTCCCTTGAATCCAGATAAAAGGCTGGATTTAGGTATTTCAAAAGTTAAGGCAGATATCTAGATCAACTTGATACCAAAATTTCAGGATCATTTGAATCCCACCTCAGAGGTGGATTTCACTTAGATTGACAAAGTCCCAGCTCCACTTCTCCTAGATATTGTTACTCAAGATGTTCATTACACTTAATCTAGAGTTTTAGTGTTTTACTATTAACAAATAATTAAAGTAGTGAAATTGTAAGAAATTTAAAGCATAGTAAAATATTTTTGAACAAACTTTCTGAAATTGTTGTAAATACGAGTAATAATTACAGACCTACGAGATGTGTGCACTTGCATTTTTTCAGTGTGTTTATATCATGCTGCATATTGATCACTTTACAAGCATTTAAGGTATATTTACATCCTTCTGAAGACAAATTTGACTTCAGTCAGAAGCTTAAAAATGCATTTCTAAAATGTTTGGAAATAGCTTGAATGTGATTTTGAAACATGCATCAATGTATTTCAGTGTTTGTGTACAAACTGATTATTTTACTTCATCAAATCAGATGCTATTTTGCTATAAATGACCATAATTATGTTCAGTGAGAGCCTTCTATATAAGGCAGAAATTAGATTAAATGTTTCTAATTGTGCCACTGGCCAAGCTATATACCATGAAAGTAATGCAGTTACAATTTCAAGCAGTTTCAAGCACTTTATTCAAAATCCAATAACTTGAAAACCTTGAATGTATCAATACAATTAAAGCATTACCAAGGATTTCCAGCACTCATACGGACCCGGTTGTCCTTAATAGCTGAGTGTTCCATGGCTGTGACTGGAGTCTGAAAGTAGAAGACAGAGAAGGTGTATGAGTATATCTTTGTTTATGTACACAAAAGCATGACATCATCACCAGCATTACTGTAGCATCCTGACACTTCTGAATGAACCGTATAGTTAACACTCGTACCGTGTAACAGTACTGCAGCAGTCTGGTCTGTTCACATGGAGCCTATGACGTAACGCTAATAAACTCTTAACAGGTTGGTGTTAGTTTAAAGATTTTGATGGTATGATGTACGTCCAATTAGTTCCTTTTAAGTTAAAACATAGACCTCAAAATTCATCAACAAAGCCAGTTACCTCGCTAGCCCGCTAGCTGCTTAACACACAAGTCAATGGAGCCGAGTTAGCTACCGTTAGCACGCCGTGGCTCAATTAGAGATCTCTACGGCCTGGTTTGAATTAGGTGACAATTCAAGAAGTTGGCTTGCATGATATGTTGGTTGGCATTCATATGGTCTTAAAACCGCTACACATTAGACGACAGTAAACTTACACTTTTGACGTGAAGTCGTGCTCCCAGCTGCTCCTTTTGTGAGGTAGTCTGTCATGATCCGGCGAAGACATGAGATTTGGAAATCTGGCCTGGTCAGGATCACGGTGATCCACCCTGCCAGTGTTTTGAAATACTCAGATAAAGTCAGCAGGATCACCCTGATCCATGACTGAGAAAGAAGGATTTCATTATCCGGATTATTCTGATCCTGTTACAAGGCACAGACACAGGACTCAACTGCAGGACTCGGGAGGCAGATGCAGGAGGTAACCAGTCTTTAATTACAGGCAAAGGTTCGGTACACGGGAATTCAGTCAGGTAAGGCAGACAGACAATCCAAAGGGGTAAGGCAAAAGTAGGATCCAAAAACAGGCAAGGGTCGAAACCAGAAAACACACAAGGAAAATGCTGGAGAGTAGGACACATGGTACACTAACAATCTGGCACTGGGGAAGGGGAATACACAAGTGAAGGTGATTAGGGGCGTGACAAACACAAGGCGGGAAGCTGCGAGGCTGGAGTAGGCGGAGCAGGGACTGCCTGTGACAGATCCAGATTACAAGTTTTGAAATACTGGGCCCTGGTCATCACGCACACAGGAGTGTTAAGGGATGTATGTCTGTGAGACTGGTCACAGTGAGTCATAAAGTCCTAAAGTCACTGGCTGACAGTTAAGCAGACAGTCAGACATAATAAGAAGAGAGGACCTCTTGCTGACCTGTGTTTCTTTTTATTTTTTGGATGTGTGTGTTTTGACAAGTTCTTTTATTAAGCTGTCAGACAGAAGCAAAGAAATCAGAATTACGGCCTTCTGACAGCTTAATCTATCTCACTTCAAAACATACATTCATACAGTGACGAGCGAGGTCTTAGACAAATGATAGGAAGTTCAGAGACTTGCGAGACTGGGTGTCTCTGAGGTGTCAGTATGCCTCAAGCAAAATGCTTGTTGGATTGTCAAACATCTGAAATCCCCTTCGCCCTTGCACTTTTCAGAATTCAGGCCTGTGTCCAAGATTTTTTGTAGTTTTCTAAAACTGAAAATCTGACAAGTAACTTCTATGTTATTTTTTGTCATTCTTTGTACAACTGCTTCCTTCACCTTTTGTATGAAAGAACGAGTGCAGCAACACCACGGAAATGTCAGAAGCTGTGCACCATTTGTATGATTCATTTTGTCTTACTCTCTATAATGGCAGACTTATCACCCTGCTATTTTAAAGGACCAGTGTGTAATATTTATGATGATTTATTAACAGAAATGGAATATAATATATATAACTATGTTGTTAGTGCTATATAGTTACCCTATGAAATGAGTTGTTCGGTTTTTATTATTTTAGATTTCGCAGTAATATACCGCAGTCCCCCTACACGGAGGCCGCAATCTTGCGCCGCACAGTAGCGATCCCCCGCTACTTTGCCAAGCGAAGAAAAAGTCGGATGTGACGTAGAGGATGAGAAAGCCGTGTTTACTAGTCGCTAACAGCTAACTTTGTTGTATTTTGTTAGTTTGAGAAGTTATATTTATACAAATGGAGTAACACATTTATTATTTAGCACAAGAAGAGCCAAGAGAGCAGGAGTCTGTGCATCAAAGAAGAGAAAACATGAAGAAGAAAAACGAAATGGACTGAGGACGGCAGAAAACATGGATAAACATCACCGTGGACTTTCTCTCACGGATATCACTGATGATGGATTAATGTTTTCAATGTGACGCTGAAGTTTTCTGTTCTGCTTTAGCCAGAGAATAATCACCAAGAGTAATGTCTCTGTGTCCATGTCGCGTTTAGCTTTTGTTATTTGGACAGCAATTATGCTGTGATGTTATGGAGCTCAGCTGATTTCAATCAAAGTGTAACATGATAGAAAAACGTTTTGAACTAACTTCAGAAAAGGTTTATTTAGTGTAACAAAATGATGAAATGTAAACCCGGTGTAGTGCACAGCATTGTTTGCTTTCTCAACTATTTCACAAAAACATGCAGTGTATTTGTTTCATTGCTTTTTCTACCGTCACGCACTTATTACTATAGATCACAGTTTGTAGGCTGACCAGTGTCTGATCAACATGTCTAAAGACATGAAAACGTCGCTGCATGATGTCTGATATTTATATAATTAATTAGTAATGTTGTTGACGTTTCCTAGGCAATGACACTTTACAGCAAAGCATCAAACTACAGAGTAACATTACAGTAACATTGTAATGTAAAGCACAGCGCTGCTATACTACTCTGACATGGTCAGAATACAGTAACGTTACAATAAGTTTATAATATATATATACATATATATTTATACTGTCAGTGAGTTCAATACATACTGAAAACAAACAGTTTGATTCACTTTGATCAGCTGACATATTCCCATTTACAGAACTGTCACACAAATCTTTTTATAATCAATCTTATGTATTCTTTACATGTGCAGTCTAGGTTATAATGAATAACTGATAATTAATGATTGAAATTTGTGTAATTACAGTTTCAGAAGGCTGTACAATAGAAATGCCAGAAGATACAGGGTATACACCCTGAAACCTGAAAAACAGATGACCGCAGAGGGCTTGGTGTGGTGCCCTGAACACCAGCACCAAGTCATGAGAGGACGAGTTAAGTGTCACACACACACACACACACAGTAAAATGGCATTATGTTCAAATAACTGTAGAGAACTATAACAAAGCAAATGAACTTTATGTGTGATGTCACTGTTTTCAACAGGACCAGTTTCCTGCAGTTGCTGATTTGTAAAGATCCACGCAGAAGTTCACCAACAATGCATCTCTTTTTTGACAGGATATAGTGATTCTGACTGGAATGTACCTTGATGTAGGATTAGGAGATTTAGGACCTTTAGAAGAAAGAAAACTGGCTGTGAGTAGATGTGGGTGTAAGTGGAAGGAGGGACCTGAAGGAGGAGCTCTCATGGAGAAGTAGTATGTTGTGGATGTGCTGTCAAGGAAGAGGGAGGATCCAGTGGGGGTATGTGACATGTAAACAGTCAGTCACATGAGAAGGATTGCACCGTATGCTGCAGGTTAGCAGACAGCATTTGGCTAGCCCTCTTGTTTGGATGGATCCCATCACGTTTAAAAAGAAGAGAGTCATGATCCCAGAACAAATTAAAATTGTCAATAAAACTTAAGTTGTGAATCCTGCTGGCGGATTGGAGCCAAGCGTGAAGGCTGAGAAGTCTACTAAAACTGCCAGCTCTGTCTGTCTGTCTGTCTGTCTGTCTGTCTGTCTGTCTGTCCGCAACCGAGAGTGAGGATGGGGCCAGATATAAAAACAGACTTTAAAGGTTAAAATCACGTTCCGTGTGCTCCAACTCCCGTCGAGTTGTATCATTTGTTACCACATGAACAATAATCCTTTTAATAGATTAGAATAGAGAGGGCATCAGATCCAGAAGTTTATCAAGGATGTCGGGGACTGTGGCTCCAGGGAAACAGTGTGTGGCTACATTTATGAAGCAAATGTCCCTGGTGAGAGGGGACAAGGGGCCAAAAAGTGTGTAGGCTGTCTGGGCGATGCTGTGGCCGTTCAGTTGATGCTGCCTCCCTCGGCTCTGAGCTTAACATCCCAGGCAGGGGGGGCCTGTGCAGGTGAACAGGGGCGAGGAGACTGCTTCAAACTAGCCCCAGGGAGACCTCCGACCACCCAATTACCGTTTCCTTCAGTAACCTACAGTGGTCATTGCCTGCGGTGGAGCGTCGAGTTGCATTTTCATGGCTCACTGCAGACACAGCTGGAGTGACAGGGCCAGGTGAAGTGGAAGCTGCAGGTGCAGTGTCAGGATGGACGGAAGCCTTATCTGGCAGGATGGTGAAGTGGTTGAAGATAGCCAATGAGGGAGCCAAAACTCTCTTGAGGCCCCTGTTGCACCACTTCAGTCCAGGATGACTTGGTTGAGGTACTGGCTCGGTTCGGTGTGGAGCTGTGAACCAGAGCATTTGGCCCATTTCTGGTGTAAACCCTGGATCAACTGGTGGCATGGGTGTCAGCAGAAGTTGAAGGCCCAATGCAGCAGCCCTGGCAGTGCCTGCTGCCTGGACGTCCAGCTCCCAGTCAGAGGAGTGGCTGCTCTCCTCACCTGGTTGAGCGTCCAGGCGGCCGCTCCATACATCCAGGCGCTTTCATGGGGCAGACATATGAAGCAGAGCTCGGAGGATCATATGATGTTGTATGTTTTAATTGTAGCTAGTAGTGGTGTATGAATTTTCATCCGGATCATTAACCGGATCCTCTAACTGACTCAGGATTAACAAGTCTTCATCTCCATTAACCCAGATCTTTTACCGTCCTACACCCGCCACAGCGGCCACATATGCCATTCACTCCTCTCCTTTTAACCTGTACAATCTCATTACAACACGTCCCAGTCCATCCACCTAAAGGCTGCCAGAAATTCCGCTATTATTGTGGACAATAAGCTCGTTTCACCACTAGAATAGCCGGAGTCGGGAGCATGAAACAAGGCAGATTCAGACTCGGATGGACTTCACAGAGTTGTGTCATCAAAAAGACTTCCTCCAGTCAAATGTAAGAAGATAAATACAGCAATAAACAATGTGATAGAAAATTTATTTAAAACACAAACACTCGTTTTATGTAGCTGAGGCTAATATAGCTCATAGGCTTAAAAACAATGTGAGCGTAACAAATTAAAGTTAGTAACGTAAGCTGATTTGATTTAAATAAAAACATTCGTAATGTACAATGCTAGCTAGATAGTTTGGCTGCTGGCATGACACTGTCTTGTGTCCATAAGTACTGTAATTGTCACATACAAATTAAAGTTGTGCTTCATGCTCTGTCAGATGTTTAGAAGAAGGCTTTTTACATTTTCAGAGCCTTTTACAAAATGAGAAAGAAGACAGAATACATGAGGAAGAATTGCAGTGTGTATGTTAATGTGACATTAATGGTTATATCATTTTTTCATAGTTAGTGTTTTTATCATAGTAACAAGACAAATTTTTGAATTCATGTTTACATTTATGTTGCTTGCCATGTAATTATAATTTAAAATTACAGAGACTGTTGTGAAAGTGCTTCTAGCAAAACTGACTTTGTGCTATATGTGTCTCTTTGTTTCACGGGTGGATTTCATGCAGTGCAGATTTAGCAAATTCGCAAGCTCCAGTCAAGAGAACCTTCTGAAAACATTTTCACCTTCATCACAGACAAGGACTCATCTGTGAGGATGCTATTCTTAGACTTTAGTTCAGCTTTTAACCATCCCTCAGCAGCTGATACAGAAGCGACTGAACACCTCACTGTGCAACTGGTTGCTGGACTTCACCCTGCTGACCCACGACTGCACACCAACACACAATAGCACTGTCAAGCTGAATAAATATTTCAGCTAACATTCAGCTGTAGTCTGCTTTATTAATTATCCATCTATTGAGCATTTTTCAAATAATATTACAGCAACATAAATTTTGCTTGATTTATAAAGGTAAAATATATGTTTATTCAACAAGAATATTTGTGTTAGTTAAGTCAACAACAGCAGGCAAAAGTTGAGAAACTCAAAATCTCTTGCATCATGTTGCCGTGATATTTTACGTTTTCTCAACTTTTTATTTTTTACATTATGTCCAGGTATAACTCAAAACTAAAAAGTTAACACAGTTAAGTTAAAGTTATCCAGCGATCTGTAAAAGAATAGTGTTAAAAACAGGCTTTACTTGGCTGAGTAGTGGTGTGGGAATCTGTGTTGATGATCTGATCCATACCCCAAAAATGTCCACAAAATTAGATCAGGAGGTGAAAAAGGTTAAAATCTTTAGCCCAATAAGAAACATGAGTTAAATAGGGAGGATAAGATGACATCATTTAAACAAGGGTTAAAAATGTACTTAAAAACTGGATAAAATATCAGCGCTGGAAACAAAGCTGGAAAAGGTTTCTGGAAGTTTTTGGAATGGCCAACAGAGGGGACATCGAATGTCTTTGGAAAAATGGGAAAGCCCAATACTGATCGTATCAACAATGGAACACTTCAATTGGCACATTTGGTCCCCTCCAATCCCTCGAAAGCAAATAGTATAGCTGTGCCCTGTTGTGATATTCTTAAAGTCTAATGTCTCCATAACAACTGAAGAACCTCCTTCACATTTTTGTCTTTGATAATCACCTTAAGTGGAAATTTAAGTTACATTACATACAGAAAGTCTCTCAGTCTCTCCACAGGAATGCACTTAGTTGTAGTCAACTGTGTGTTAAGGCCAACAATGAGAGTGTTGGATTAATAAATGGATAATGGTGCTCCCTTTTCAATGGGGGAGGGATTTCTCAACATGATCCTTTCTTTCTCTAACCTTTTCTGTGTTATGAACAAGTGCTTTAACCACCACAGAGAGATGGCTTAGATCTGAAAACTGTGTGGAAGGAGTGTACATTATAAGAATTTAATCATAATGCACGGTGACAGTGCACTTTGTAAAGAATTGTGAAATTGTGTGAATGTGCTTTATAAGTTACAAATGTGCCTGAAGTTGGAGTAAACTGTGTGTCTCACACTGCAGTGCTCTCTGAAGTCCTGTTCCTGCAGTTAGTCATCAGCAAGGCATCTGTCCAATTGACCAGCTTCTGTCCATGCCGACAGCCACTGGGACATCCCAGCCCATCGGTGCCATGTCTAATATTGATTTCATCTGTTTGGTAGGTTGAATATCCCTGTGCTAGTTTTGTTCTGTTCTGGTTGCTGAGTCTTGAGTACACCTCCCTCAGTCACACCATGTCTCCATGTGTCTTTTAAACAGATGAACAAATGATGGCTGGCAATGTTCTATATTTTTGTTATAATCAACACATCCCACATCTGTCTGGTTCTCAGCCTCAAGTCCATTGTTACTAATGCAATGTAAATCTTTCAGAATGCATCATAAATATATACTTAGTTTTTAAAATAGTAAAGTGTTTGTTTTTTTGTTTGTTTGTTTTTAAAATGTATTTGCAGCTGTAAAATACAGTTTATTGCAGCAGAATAGTGAATTTGTGTCTGACTGGAAATAAAGTTTGATACAGTGACAGAGCATAATAAAGCCTGCACAGTATTATATCCTCTTAAGGTTGATTTTCCGGCCTCTACTGGACAAAGTTAATACATTAATTGCATTAAATTGTGGAAGAATGTTACGGAGTGTCAGAGAGAGGTTGTTGTGTCCACACCTCATCTCTGTAGGCTGCGTCATCGTTGTCTGTGATGAGGCCCAGGATGGTCGTGTCATCAGTAAACTTGAAGATGATGTTAGAGCTGTGTTGACAGCACAGTCGCAAGTGAACAGGGAGTACAGGAGGGGGCTGAGCACACAGCCCTCTGGTGCGCCTGTGTTGAGGGTCAGCGAGGAGGTGCTATGGCTGCCAGTTTTCACCACCTGGGTCCTGCCGTCAGGAAGTTGTATATCCAGCTGCAGATGGGGTCTGCAGACCCAGATCGACGAGCTTCAAGACGAGTTTAGAGGGAATTATAGCTGGTGATGTCTTTGGAACTGAAACAGTGATGGATGACTTGAAGTGGGAAGGGACCACGGACTGACTCAGGAAAGGTTGAAGACCCTGGTTAACAGAGTCTTATCAGCCTGTGGGGGATTGTAGATTGCTGTGAGGACTGAATTCTCTGGGGAGATGGAAGGATCTAGCTTTTACAGTCAGCAGCTCCAGGACCGGAGAGCATTGCATTGTTGAGACACAAACATCCATGGCCCATGAAGAGTTAACAATAAAGCACACTAACATCCCCTAGTGCGGTGTTCATTTTAGAACATCCTCAGATCTCAGACTCAGGTGTCAGACTCAAGCGAAAAGGCATCAGAGTCGCCTAAAAGTCACTCAGTCTCAGAAAACCTTTGTGATCTTCAGACAAAACGGCCTCCTCCTCACAAAAACTGCATCATCCTCAGACAAAATGGCATCATCCAACGGCATCATCCTCAGACAAAACGGCCTCATCCTCAGACAAAGGCCTCATCCTCAGACAAACGGCCTCATCCTCACATGAACCAAGAAATAAATGCGAAACTGAAACCACACGTCTCGTCAGTCAACTTAACACACAAAATCATATCTGGTTCCTAGTCTTCTAGCAAATTCACATGGATTGCTGAGAATAGCTACAATATTTTTGCTGTTTAGGCTAAATAAACAGACCAAAATAAATACTAAATAATTTATTTAATAATTTAGAATGAAAAATCATTTGTCTTTTCGTATGAACCCTTTATGGGCATTCTGATTAAAAAAACAAAAAAAAAAAAAAAGTTCTCATAGACCTATAGCCAGCGTTGGCCAGAGGAGAGCTGTTGAATAGCTTTATGAATTAGCAAAAGTAGCCAACAGCTTTTACAGTGACACAGTGGTGTTGTTTATGTTAACTGGTACAGCAAGCCAGCATATTTGTGGTATAATTGTAAATCGTTATTTTCTGTTTTTCTATTTTCATCAACGCAGAACGTTTTACTATGATCAACCGTCTCTGATCAACACGACCGTCCATCCTCCAGTCCTCCGGTTGCCTTGGAGACTACAAACACTCAGCTGAAGAATCAAAATACGCCATCAACATGTGACGCGACGATCAGTTTTCACGAGTGAAATAGCTTGCAGAAAATAACGATTTCCTATTATACCACAAATATGTTGGCTTGCTAGCAATAGCAATTAGCATTAGCGCTAGCAATTAGTATTAGTGGCTAATGTTAGCCACTAAGAATTAAATACATGCTAATTACTAACATACTAATGCTAATTGCTAGCACGTCAGCGCTAGCTGCTCCTGTGTCTAAATAAACATGTTAAAATGACTATTTGAGGTGTGCTTTTTGAATACAGACCCCCGGCAACATCCCACTCGGCACTCTCAAAATTTCTGCAGGAATTTTCTAGTATTTATTTTATTATCCACTTTGTATATTTAGGGCCGTAAAAAGTTAAAGACTGGTAGGAAAATGGCAGAGGGAGGCAAAGATCAGCAGCGAGCAGCCAGTATTTTAGATTAGATAAATTTTGATTTAATGCACTGGGACATTTTCCACAACTGGTCCACAGACGCCAAGAAACACCGCTTGCGCCAGGACAGGACGAACAATAAATTACACCAACGAAATTCCACACATTCTTGTGGTTGGCTGAAACACTTTATACATGATTTAAATATCTGTCAGTTATCATCTACACACATTTTAAATAAAACGGAGAAACACTGCAAAACAGTCACATTTTTTTTTATCTCCATAGGCCTACAGATAGCCTACAGTAAAATACTGAAATGTTTTCATTTGTTTGAGTTTTGACTTTGCTATTTTAAAATGCATGAAGTGAGAGAGAGATGAAGGTTTTGGTAATAGTACCGGCAAGAACTACTTTCACCCCTGCCTATTAACCGGTAGAGTTCTGGTAAACGTGGGTTCGTTCAGACGTGGTGCTTGGTAGAATTTTTTTTTTTCTTTTTTAAACCGTCAGCTGACTCTAACCAGTTTGTGTCTGACACTTTCTTACTGTATTACATAAAAAATAAAGGTAGTAGTGGTATAAATAATATTACAAATTAAGCTACACACACACACACAACCCCCCCCCCTCATCTCTCTCTTACTCACTCACACACACACACCTGGTGTGGAAATAAAAAATAAAATAAAAAAGAACCAATAAAAAAAAATCACACTGATCATAAAGAAAATTAAAAGTTAAAAAAAGAAAGTTATGTTGAGTATGAAAACTCTTGTTCATTACATTTTACTTCATTATTGCAACTGCATGTGCTGTATTCATTATTGCAAAACTTGTTCTGTAAATAGTTTGTTTGCTATCGTGATCAAAACCATCGATCTGAAGCTCAATGCTGATGCTGTCCTGTAAATAGTTTTCTAATCAGCAATAAATATAACAATTTCTGATCAACCCATATCAATTGTATGCTTAAAATAACATACCAGTTAAATCTGCCCATTTCAAGACATCCTGACACACTTCCGGGTTAAATCCTGCCCACTTCCGTGTTTGGCCCCGCCCACTCCGAGTACAGATGCAGGTAATCCATATGGTTAACAGATACAGATAACGCTGTACTCACTCATCCCTAATATTTATGTACCGAGGTGAGTCACACAGACACTAGTATTGAAGAGATGAAGTCTGACTGATATAGACGTTGCAGTCTGCAGATTTTAGGAAAGCAAGTTCATATATATATGACCGCTTGTGTTAAAAAAAGCAGCTGTGTGTAGCAATATATAAAATGAGGATCGATACATTTTCAAGGTGGGAGATGAACTTTTTAAAATGTGATCATCTACCAGCCACTTTTATATTTTACCAGCATTTGGCTGGTGCTCGTTTCCCTGACTGTGATGCATTGAGAATTTCTGTGCATTTGTAATCAAATCGAACCATGAGGCCAGATTCACACTACTACATGTAAGCGTGACTCAGTGATACAGATTATATAAATAGTTTTTTTTTCTTTTATTATTATTTTTTTTGTTTGTTTGTTTGTTTTCTTTTTACTACTCACATGTCTTGATGTTTGTTTTCTTAGTCAGACAGTGACACCTGCCAAGTCTAGTTAATTAGTTTACCACAAAGATTTTTGTGCTGACATGTCAACATAAGTCACTTGAGAACATCTTCAGTCCCCTGTTTCTATTAATACTTGGATTCTCAAATGACAATGAAGACAGCAGCTAATGAAATGAACTTTTCTGTGCATCTTATTGATTTCAAACACGGTCCAAACCAGGAGCAAAATACAAAAAAAATCATATTCCTTACACTGTATTCCCAAATTCCCAAAATGACTTGAACATACTAAGCTGAATTACGTCATAAGAGCAAAAATAGTTGAAAAGTTGAGAGTAGATTGGTGACACATAATGTGTATGTTAGAAGAAAGAATAACAAGAAAATAATTCAGACAGTACTTTTGAAGACTAACCTGTCAATGATGCCACACATGTCAATCTGTAAGTGGCTGTAGTTTCCCAGTAGCCTTTGTTGCACCTTGATCAGGTCAACAGGTTTGTTATCCAGAGTCAAGAGACGCATACAGCCCTGAAACACTTTGAAGGGGTTTCTGCACCCCTGATTGCTCTTCTTCCTCAGAGGACAACCTGAGGATGGAAACACATGACACTTGGTTGGATCATCAATAAAGATGGAGTTAAATGAACTGAAAGTTTTACTCCCTCCCTGTTTTCATGACTGATGGAAGTATAAAAAAGACAAAAATAAACATAGTTGGTGCCAAGGTAAAGTAGTAAAACCTGCTACTGCAATCTGGGAACACACTGACTACGGTTCGGTAGCTTATGCACTACTCCATTTGAACATAACTGAACTGTCCCTTGTTAATACAGAATGATACAGCCCAGCAGACTCCTGTAAAAAAAAAAAAAAAGCCTCCTTCATCTTATCATTCACAGCTAACACCCTTCTGATATAATTTTCAGCACCGGAGTTAAATCATCTGTCTGTAGACTGCACCTACAGTTGCATCTTAAGGATTCAATGTGGGTAACATGGAACAATGGTAACTCAATCGCTGCAAAACCTGCTATTTTTTGTACTTCACTTGATTATCTCTGTGTATATGATGTTCAGCGTACCTCAGCATGGGCAGACCTGAGGTGGCTGTCATTTAAAACCACTATTTACCAGTCTTCTTCATCAGTGATTCACACTTAAGGTTGATCCTAGATGGTGGCTTTTTGTGGCTAAATGCAGCATTCATGCTCCATGCTCCAGTTGCTATAATTACAGTCAGCCCATTAGGCCAACAGTTTGAAACCTCCCAGCAGAGGAGGGAGAAAAGATGAGTCACTGTTTGTCACATTGAATTTTAGGAGCTCAAAAGGAGATTTTGTTGGAGCTGTTTTCCATTTGGCAGGGACAATGACGCATGAAGGAAGTTTTCTATGTCATAGCACAAGAGTTGCATCAGTATCAGTTACAATCATCACAGTCTTACAGGTGAATTACCTTGTTACTTATCTACAGCCTTTATTTGTGTGAGTGCACAAGCTGGAGGGAGAACACACACTGCACTGCTGAGACAGCAGAGGAGAAAATGAAAGAAAAAGGAAAAGGGGAGGTGAATGGATAGAGAGTAAAATGCAAAAGGAAAGTAGGAGAAAGGCAAGAAAAAAGTAAAGGAGAAAGATCACTTTAAGAAAGGAAACATCAAAGAAACAGAGAGAAAAGGAGGAGGAGGGAGTGTTGAGGGAGAAACTAAGCAGCTTTATGACTTTATACCTCTCTGGGTGGCACTAAACTTCCAAAGCAGATCTGGAGATAATTATTACTACTACCTCCATGAATTTTAACTAGTCCTAAATGCCCATGTCAGCAGTTTCCTCATTTTTCACATCAAAATACTTGAGGTGCAATTTAAAATATTTTAGATGATGAGGTTTTTAGTTAGTTAGCACACCTACAGTACACACACACACCCTCTTACCACCAAAGGAGAGTTGAGTATCTGTGCTTAGAGGAAGTGGGACGCTGGTATGAGCGGTAGCTCCTTCATCTGTGTCTACTGTGATGCTCAGATGATCTTTTCTGGAGTTCAGCTCCACAGAATGCCACTGGCCATCATTTAGACCTGAGCCTTAATGCACACACACAGACACAAGCATCAATGAAACTCTTTTATGTGACCTGTGATCGATTTTATCTGCTTTGCTGACTGAAAACCAGGATCATTACTTCTTTTGTAGCCCTTGTAGCAAGCAATAATGTAATAATGGCCAATAACATTAGAATTTTGGTCATTTTTGCAGTTTTTGTGCAGTTTGGTCATCAAAAATAGGTATAGTATAGAGTCATCATTCATCAAGGATACGTACTCTGCAGCACTCCCTCTCCTTAATTATGGTTGTAAGAGACGATTTGAATTATTTGTTGAATAAAAATTTTAGAATATTGTTTATTTGCTTAGATATGTAAATTCATAATTTCATGTCAGTGTCTCTGTTGGATGTTGCATTGTCAAATGAATTTATCACATTTTTCTGGAGGAAAACAAACCTTTTCAAACATTTCTCAAGGAAATTGTTAAAATAATTCAGTCTTCACTTAAAGCTGTATTTAAATAACTGGGCAGGCACTATAATGCCACACAACCAGATCCTGAAAAATCGTGATTGGACAGACCTGCACTCAGCTCCAGCAGGGTCCTGCCAGCTTTATTGATCTGTAGGCGGAGTCTGGCCTCACTCAGGTACAACCAGACTATGCTCTCTTGCTGGTCAAAGGTCAAGAGAAGCCCTGCTTTGTTCCATGTCCGGAACTGCAGCCCCACAGAGACAACCCCTGATGACCACGATGATAGTGCTGGCAACTGTAGGAAGCTCTGGGAGTCGGTGAACGTCACAGTGACTGAAACTGGCTCGGCACAAGAAAAGGTCACATTGCCCTGAGGAAAAAAAAGAGGAGGGATGGGAGAGAAAGAATGATTTTAAAAGAGATAATAAAACATGAATATTCATTAGTTGCAGAGGCTGGCTCATTTTGACACGATGTCACAGAGGTCTCATCAGCAGAAAAACGACACCTGTATTACCATATTGATATTAATGCAGGGAAAAAATGAAATAAAAATGATACGATGGACAAACTGATACCTAGAATAACTGTTTTCATAAATGATGAGCTCAGGGACATAGCATAATCCAAATTTGCACAACATATGACAAAAACTAAATAACCTATGGAGGGAAACAGTGTGTACATGGTAGTGATCTTTTATAATGTATTCAGTGAAATCCTACACATATCATGTGAGGCACAAATTTTACATTCATTCCTATTATCATGCAAATAAAGTTAAACTTTTCTGTGATGAATATTATGCATCACAAAGTTTCTCTTTCTTTCTTTCCTTCATTTTTATTGTCCACCTCTTCTCCCTGATTTCTTTCTTTCTTTTGGCTTCGTGTTTTCTAACTCCTAAAATGTGCAATTGATGATACTGGTGATGATAATGAAGGAGATTATGCTGATGCTAATGGTGATGATGATGATGATATGACGGGTATAAAAATAAAGATGATGATGCAGATAAAAATAAGGATAATGACATTAATAATCATTGTAGAGTACATTAGCATAATAATGACATTGATAAGGGAAGAGAAGAAAAATGTGGGAGCCTCCCAGAAAGTCTGAAGTGAACGAATAAGTTGATTTATTCTAAAGTTTCTCATCATGGCAGCTTTTGATTATAGTGTCAATAAATGCGGACAACTGAGAAACTACTAAACAAAAACAATTCATCATTGACGTGAACAAACTGAGATCGATCTAAGAAATACAACTTAAACCAGCTTAGGGCGGTTCCTTTGATGCCATTTGATGTTCCAGTCTCTGTAAAAGAATTTGATGGTCAATGGTGTCAAATGCGGCACTAAGATCTAACAGTACAAGTACAGAGATGAGTCCTTTGTCTGATGCCACTAGGAGGTCATTTGATGAATGATAAGAAATCAGAATTTAACTGAACTTACTTTGATGCCCGTCTGCTCACTCACTGTCACCACACCACCCCTGTCCACCAGAAACTCCAAAGTCTTTCTCCTAACTTATAAAGCCCTCCATAACCAGGCCCTCTTGCTACCTTAGAGAACTGCTCCACCACAACAGTCAATCCCACAGCCTCCGCTCCTCTGATGGAAAGTCTGCCCAGGTCTGGTGCTTGGTCCTTAGAAGTGGAAACAAAGCCATATCCATAGCTGCCCCTTCGCTGTGGAACTCACTCCAAAAACATATCTGACTGCGCTGACCTACCCGCTTTCAAATCTGTAACTGAAACGCACCTTCTTAAAATTGCTTTTTATGTCTAAATAGTTTTATGTGTTTTTAGTGTATTGTTTTATTGTTTTGATGATCTTTGAGTAGTAAATCAAAATATATAATTATCCTGATAATATTATCCTTACTTAAAACTTTTAATGTGTGATTAATGATATATTTCCATTGTGTTGTTTGATGATTTAAACTCCTGTAAAGTGTCTCTGAGTACCATGAATAGTGCTCTATAAATAAAATGTATTATCATTATTAAAAATCTGGACATATGTTCATTTTATACAATCATTACTGTAATTATGCTGTAAATTATTGTAGATGTATAGTATTCCTGTAAACATCACAGATCAATTGAATGCATGTTACTGTACCATGCACGTTGCCATAAACAATAACACTATATATATATATATATATATATATATATATATATATATATATATACATATATATAATACACTTACTTACACTTTCTTTGAGCCTTTCCTTTAATGCCACATTCTACTTCTAATAAATATTGTAACTTTTACTTCACTACAATGACATTTTAGTTTAAAGTGAATTCATTAATTAAACTAAACTACCCAAACGTGTATGGCTGAAATGATTAGTCGATTAATCACTTCGTAAACTGAGAGAAATTGATTGGCAACTAAGTTTGAAGTCATTTTAATCAAGATAATTAGCAATCAATATCAATCAACCAATCAATCAATCAATCAGTCACAGCAGTCCACTGACACTGTATAACATATTATTTAATTATTATATTTTACTTTCTCTCAAAAAATGCAGTTTGCTTGACTTTTGGTTTTCAACAATGTTACTCACTGATGATACGACAAGTAGAGACTCAAACCAGTTCAAGAATTGTAAGTCTTCCTGCTGCCTACATCTTTACATTGTTCCAACCTCTTCACCCAAACATCATAGCACAGAGACTGCACTAGTGGAACTTACAAATGACTTCCTAATGGCATCAGACAAGGACTCATCTCTGTACTTGTCCTGTTAGATCTTAGTGCCGCATTTGACACCACTGACCATCAAATTCTTTTACAGAGACTGGAACATCTAATTGGCATTAAAGGAACCGCCCTAAGCTGGTTTAAGTCGTATTTCTTAGATCGATCTCAGTTTGTTCACGTCAGTGATGAATCCTCCATGCATACCAAAGTTTGTCACGGAGTCCCACAAGGTTCTGTACTAGGACCACTTCTATTCAGTTTATATATGCTTCCTTTAGGGAACATTATTAGGAATCACTCTATCAATTTTCATTGTTATGCCGATGACACCCAATTATATTTATCAATCAAGCCTGATGAAACCAATCAGTTAACTAAACTTCAAACATGTTTTAAGGATATAAAAAGTTGGATAACCTACAATTTTCTGATGTTAAATTCAGACAAAACTGAAGTTCTTGTAATTGGACCCAAACACCTCAGAAACTCTCTTTCTAGAGACTTAGTTACTTTAGATGGGATCACCCTGGCCTCCAGCTCCACCGTAAAGAATCTTGGAGTTGTTTTTGATCAGGATTTGTCCTTTAATGTCCACATAAAACAAATTTCAAGGACGTTCTTTTTTCACCTACGTAACATTGCAAAAACCAGATGCATCATATCTCAATTGGATGCAGAAAAACTAGTCCACGCATTTGTTATTTCTAGGCTGGACTATTGTAACTCTTTGTTATCAGGCTGCTCCAATAAGTCTCTCAGGACTTTGCAGCAAATTCAGAATGCTGCTGCATGTTCTGACAGGAACAAAGATCGGAGATCACATCTCTCCCATTTTGGCTTCTTTGCATTGGCTACCTGTTAAATCACTAGAATAGAATTTAAAATTCTCTGTCTCTCTCTGTTTAGTGCTATATAAATAAAATTGAATTGAATTGAACCTAGGGTCAGCACCCCTCCGATGGGTAACAAGCACTCGAATTTAAGTTTAATCTACTCTGACATTTCTCAAATATCTCCTATTTGAAATGTTGGAGAAAATCAAACAATCTGAGAAATTATTAGCTGAACTGTTGATGCCAAGTATTCAATGATCCATCACCTATTTGCCCTCCTGTTGACCACTGAAGGGCAGTTTTACATAATGGTGTTCCAAAGATGCTGAAACGCAAAAACTTACCACTACAGAGACCTGGTGGTTGTTCTTCTTAGCCAGGTCTATCAGGTTGAGGTCATTGTAGAACAGATTTTCCAGGCAGCCATGGAAGTTTCTGTTGGACAGGATGGGTTTCTGCAGTCCATGGCTCTGGACAGCTCCCAGACTTAACTGCACAATGGATAAAGAATATCAAAGCAAACACGAATAGAAACATTATCTTCATTGATAGACTTAGTATGCTTTACAGTCTTATTTCACTAGAATCTCAATATCCATGCACAACCTTGTCAAGCTTCACTTTCTGCTTTTTTGTGAAGTAAATGCAAAAAGGGCAGTTCCTCATGTGGCCACTTAAGGCTGGCTGCAGAACATTTCAATGTCTATAAGCGCCGTATTAAAATGTCTAACTTCACAGGAGAAATAAACATGTTTACAGCCTGGTGCAAAAACTGTTTTGTTTTTATAGCTAATTTCACACAGGTGAAGAAGGTGCTGTTACAGATGGTTTGTTTGCGCACCCAGGCTTCATTCAGCCTGCCTCAGGTCCACCCACAGTCCAATATGAATGTTTATGAGATTAAATCAGTCTGTAGCCAGCCTCAGCGGCCATTCGAGCAACTGCAGTTTTGGCAGTTGGCTTCACTTCACAGCCACAGAGGTTTCTGCTTGGGTACAATACAATAAATCCATCAAGGATGAGAGTACAAACTTTCTCCATTCGCCTTTAAAAGTCAACAGGAAATTCTACATTCTAGAAAGAGTACAGCTTCAAAATGTCTGTTTGTGTGCGGCCAATTTCCTATTACCTGGTGAATGTCCCATTGGCTGAGCTCAGCAGGTACGTGAACCTGATGAGTGTTTCTATCCACGGAAAGGTTGAGGTGAGTGCTGAGCCGCTCCAACTTTACATGGTGCCAGTGCTGGTCATCTAGCAGACTTCCCAGAGAAACAAGAAGCTGCCTACCAGAGGATGAACTCACGCCTGGAACAGAAGTGAAGATGTGAAAATAGTCAATTATATTGTCATGATGGTGCATTTGATAGCTGCAAAATGCACTCCAGCTAATGCAGGAATCCTCTTATGTGCACTTCCTGCTTTGACTCTTTTACCTCAGAAATACTACAAGGGGAGCACTCTCCGTGTCCTCCTCCAAAATGTTTTTAACAAGGAAAAACCTGCTTGAAGAAATCAGTGTAACCTCTTATGTCTGGCAGGTAAACCTGAACAAAAGTTTAGGTTTGTTTGTTTCGATTTCTCAAAACAAAAAGTCAAAGAGCATTGCAGCTTCAGTGAAATATTTTCATATTTGATTAAAATGGGGAGGTCACTGAGGTCACCCTCTCTCATTGGAGCATACATATCTATATGCTGGCAGGGAGGAGGACCCACCGCAATGATGATGCTGCAAAATGACAGCAGGACATTATTAATGACAGACCCAACATCAGAAGGTCCAAATTGTTGGATCCATTTTTGCATCCCAAATGTGTTGAGAGAGTAAACATTTCTGCTGACAAAAGGAGCTACAACAGAAGGAGCAAGATAAACTGAGTCATTAATTATGGAGACAGACAGACAGACAGACAGACAGACAGACCTCACTGCCAATCAAATCTGATCAAACCAAAACCCAGTCCAGCCTCGTTGAGTGTCAAACTTTAAATAAACAATGATGGAAGTCTTTAAACCTGATTGTTGCTATATTTACGGTTGTAGAGAAAAACCCTGTGCCCATAAAGTTGGAATAAAATATTTTTTCCTCTTCTCATAAAATGATTGTGACACATTGATTTATTCTTGATAGATAGTGTATCTTTTCAAAACTTTATTATGAGGGGCGGTTCAAGACATTATTCATACTGGCCATCTCACACACATATATTCTCCTCTCACATACATACATTCTCCTTTCACATACATATATTCTAACTCTCACATACATAAATTCTCCTTTCACACACATATATTCTCCTCACACACATATACATTCTGTGTTCACATACATATATTGTCACTTCCACATATGTATATGCACATTTCACTGACACAGGAAGTTCCTCCTTAAACAGGAAATCAGTCTCCAAACAGGAAATGCATATTGAAGACTTGGTCATCTTATCCTTACCTAGCAGAATTATTATTATTATTATTATTATTATTATTATTACATTTCATTTTCTCTTAGGGACATAGATGGAAACCACAAACTTGTGAAGTGGAGGAGGTGTTTCATGGCTGTGTTGATGGTTTCACACAAGAGAGCCTCTAGTGTTTTGTCACTATTCATAGCTGGTGTTCAGGGCTTTGGATTTACGTCCAGGGTGAGATGCGATCATGGTGAATGGACTGTACCGGCCCCGATCATGGACTGGAAAACACCGGTGTTGCCCGCTTCATGCTGTCCAGGAGAGGACTTAACAGACGTAGTGTTATTACTGGTAGATCAGCACATAATCAAAGAATCGAGAGATTGCGGGCAGAGCTACATCGAGTAGTGTCATTTCACTTTGTAAATCCCTTCAACTTTATGGAGGAGCATGTTGTATTAGATTCACTCAGTGAGCTTCATTTATTTTGTCTTCATTACATATATTTGCCAAGAATTCAAAAGGCTGCCACTGAATTTCAGAACCAGTGGAATAACCATGGTCTTCCGACACAAAGGGGACAAACTCCTCTTCAGCTGTGGCAAAGGGGCATAATCAACAATGCAGGAGTGCATAACCCAAGTATGAATGGTATTAGTGACATAAACAGTGGCTTTAGTACTGATGACAACACACCACTCAGACAACCAATGCTGTTTGTTCCATCAATTAACATTACCATCAGTGAGACAATAGTGAATACACTGCAGCAGACTTTTGAAACCACATTTTATAAAATGTTTTGGTTCAGGAGAATCAACTGACTGAAGTGTTACTTATCATTTTAAGTAATGATGTCCTTTGTTGAATCGTAGGTCTGAAACTGACAATATTAATATGAATACAATATTAGTGGAATCTGTGAGAATAGGATTTAGGATAAGAAACAACAAAAACAAAAATAGCTTCACATTGCACATTTACTTACTGTATGTTAAAAGTACTTTTAGCACACAGTTTACAACTTAGAGAATTCAGGAGAGTCTAAGCCACCTGTGCTAGTCTTAGAACCATTCCATAAGGCCATGAAAGTCTACACCAGGGGTCGGCAAATAAGTTTGGACCCGGGCCAATTTTTTTTCTGACAATTCCATCGCAGGCCATGACCATGCTTTCCTACTGGGAAAAAAAAGGTTTTCTATTTTTTCTATTATAGTAACAATAAACGTTATTTAACTTTAAAAATACATTTAATTTAATTTAAAACATTAATTTGCTTCTATGTCCTGTTATTACGCCCTGCTGCATCTCCTGGCGTCTGTCATGAAACAGGCAACCTGCCTAGCAACCTGCCGTAACTAATGTATACAGCAGCGCAGATCTGTTTCCCCATGCCGCTGATGTGCATTCACATTTTTTAATTAGGCTATTTGATATTTGAGCCGACCTTGTTTGTTTTGTTTTTTTATTTAATGAAACATATTTGTTCACATTGTCCGTTGCAAGAGGGACACAGGACACTTTATTTTCCACAGGTTACAGCGCACGCATAATTAGCGTTCCAACCTGTGCGTCAAGTAAAGAGGCTGCAAGGATGTTCTGGCTGCTGTTTTGTCACGTTACTTATCAGCTACTTTTCAATAAATACTGTGATTTTTGACAGAAAACATGAGGTTTAAAAGATATATTTAAATATATATATATATATTTTAAAATAAATCAACATCATCTAGTGGGCCAGATATAATTGATGGCGGGCCAGTTTTGGCCCGCGGGCCGCTAATTGCCAACCCCTGGTCTAGAGCAATATTATGCTCATATGCAAAACGTATAAATCACAGCCTGATTGGGGTGCTACAGGTAAACAATTACAAATTATTCACTTTACTACAAATATACAATATTAAATAAAACAAAAATAAATATATATAAAAATAAAGTTCTAAAAGTAATGACAAAATAAACAAGTACAAATTCACTTACAAAAACACTGATCTATAGCAGGTGGGAAGTTTATAACAACACAATGGAAATTAAAATAGATTAACTCAGTAATTAACTCAGTAATACAAAAAAAAAAAGCTACAGTAAAATTAGTTTGGCTTCCTTTCCTAGATGAAATACAGACCTAAGTTCCAAACCCATTTTATGCCAACTGGAGTTAGGTGGATGGTGAAGAGGATGTCCACCAGGTCAGCTTTGAGGGTTGTAGGAGACCAGCATAGAAGAGGGCGAAAACTCTCTGGGCGAGCTTGAATTTTGGCCAGCACACCAAGTGTTCTTAGTCCATCCTGAAAAGCAAGTAAAAAACAAGCTTGTGGTGACTTGAGTTTTAACAAAAAGTCACATGCAGCAGATGAAAGAATTGAATGAAAGAGAGAACATCATAATTAAAAACTGTGAGTAGTTACTAAGGAACGAGTGAGGAATGACATAGGAACGACCTGATAACTAATGAATTGTTAAAAGGTAATAAGAGGGAGCTGGATATTGTAGTGTTAGTCTGTTAACATGTTGTTGACATGTTTTTTTGAAGCTGTTGACTAGCTGCAGCATTAGCTGTGTTGACAGACATTTATGATTTAGTAGACTGACAACTTACAGGTAAATTACCACGTATGCTGTTCTTACCTTTTCCTTGTTCGGGGGCCCCTGTTGCCAAAGTGTTGCTGCATCTGATACCACAGAGGCTGCCACAATCCTCCGGGCTGTCCGTGGGTGGCGTTCACTGCTTGCACTGCTGAAGCGACTTAGAGGTCTGAAAACTTGTGTCATCTCACTTTCCGCCGAGCTGTGAACGACGTTAAGTACAGGCGCTCAACAGACGAGGACAAAGATGTGACGGTTTCCCGCGATAACCATCTATGCTGTGCATGACATGAATGTAACCGGCATGAGCTTCTCAGCCAATCACAACACGAGAAATGAGCTGCCTTCTGTTTCATCTATACTCCTTCCGTTTCATCTATACACCTTCCGTTTCCACTAAACTTTAGCTCTCACATACATACATCCTTTCACATACATATATTCTCAACAGACATAAATATATGTATGTGAGAGTGAGAATATATATAAATAAGAGATAAAATATATGTATGTGAGAGGGGAATATATGTAAATAAGAGATCAAATATATGTATGTGAGAGGACCAGAATGAATAATGTCTTGAACGGTCCCTCATACTTTATTGATCAATCTCTTCCAAACATATCACAATGGAAATTAAACCACAAATAACCTGTTGTGTATAAATAGAAATAAAAAAGAGGAATGTGTCTGAAAACAAAATGATTCCAACTTTATGGGCAACAGTGTATCTTGGATCTGAAGCCAAGGTTTCAGGGGCTTCACTGTGAGTACAGAGCTGCCAGGAGATTTGCTTAGCTTGGCTCTCTCCAAAGTTAAAAAATACACTTACTGGGACCTCTGGAGCATGCTAATTAGCATGTTATATCTCATTTATTTGTTACACACACAAATAGAAATGAAAAAAAAACAACTATTTGTGGTTTATTTGTAGCTACTGTTCATCAAGAACCAGCACATAACTCTGCATAAAACCCCTAATTGCTTTATATTTCTATATATGGATTAAATAAAAAGATTCAATGTGCGTGTGAGAGCTCAGCAAGGATGGAAGTGGAATCAAATCAAGTTTTATCATTAATGTAATGTAAATATACAAGTTCATGAGTATATAGGCCCACTGTGAACAGATGATTCAACTTTAGTTATTCAACTTCAGTTCAATAATAGTTCAAGCAACACAGAAAATTAAAAAAAGAAAAATATTTTTACTAAGTATTATTACTAAGTTATAGTTGGTATATTCGTGAGCTTCTGGTGCTAGACATGCTACCTGTTTCCTTCTGCTTCCAGTCTTTATGCTAACCTAAGCTAATCACCTCCTGACTCCAGCTCCATATTTAACACAAAGACATGTGTAGCATACCCTCTGAAAGATGGTAATAGACTCGACTGATGGTTTTTCAATATTTATTCAGCTCCATAAACCAACGTGAGAACTAATAAAAACAAAGAGAACAAAACAATCACCGTTTTCCACCAATCACCAATTTCCGTTTCATTTCAACAAGCAATTAACAAGCGGACAAAAGTTAACATAAATTCACCGACACAAATCATAAATTAATTAACCATAAGTGCACAACACAAACCAACCTTGTGCCTACTCGGGGGGGTGCTAAAACACACTCTTTTTTCCCCCTTATTTTCCTTTTTTCACCGTAAACTTTTACCGTTTCATAGCAACACCGGAAATAGAAAAAGGTGCCCTTCAAAATAAAATGTCACTATATAAAAACGGAACAACAATTACGTTCAAAACAGGCAAATATATATATATATAAAATAGAATTACATGTTTAACACAAATCATTACATTTATACAAATGGGTTTGCTACAACATGCAAGTCGATAACAGCACTTCCAAAATGTCTAAGCATCTTTTAATGATTAGGTCATATAATGAGGTGACAGAAATGTGAGGGCAAACAATTATAGAAACACTTCCGTTCAATCATGAAATTTCCTCCTCTTTCTTACTGTGTGTCAGTCTTGATTTCCCTCACTGCTCCTCTCCTTGGCTTTATGCCTGTGGATGTTGTGAGGCAGTAACTGTTTGATTTATCCATTCGGAGTAGCCTAATATTGAATGTACTTGTCTTTTATCTGAAGAGTCTGTGCTGAACACTAGTTTCCACTTTGCAGGAGTCTACTGTTCCAGACAGCTCCCTGGGGCAATATCACCTTATCATGTTCTGTCTGCTATTCAATTATGGCTCTTTGCTCAAGCTCTAAATCTATTTATGAAGGACGACAATGACAGATCTCATCGGGAGACAGACTGTTATAATTGTTTCAGCATTTCAGCGTCACATGGCTGCACAATCTGAAATACAGCTTGGCTATAAAAAATAATAATAATGTGCTTTCTCTAAACCAATTCTCAACTTTAGTCACAGCTGAGAATTGGTTTTATTTCCATAAAACACACTGCTAAAAAAGAAAAGAAAACAGCGCAGCGATGTGTCACTGCTGTGTCTCTTCAGTTCAATTCACAGTGACTTTATTTGTTCGATGTTTAAATAAAAATTTTTTTAAAAAAAGGCATGGTCATAAACAATGAAACACTTTTAACACTGCACTTAAATAACTAAATATATAATATTTATATCATAGAACACAATAGCCTGAATGGACAACTTTTTTGTCCATCAACCAAATGGCTAGTGAACATTCAAAAAACTTTTTTTTTTTTTTTTTTAAGTGAAGCAGCCACTTGCATATTTTAGCAGCATTTAGCTGGTAGCTGGAGCTAATTTTCTGCCTTGCAACATTACAGTTTTCTCAGTTGCTAAAACACTAAAACCCATTGGCTGAACAAAGTTCTCAGCTGCCTGAACTCATTCAGCTAATTGTTCAGTCTGTTGTTACCTTAAACCGTTTCACATGGTAAAACAGAATGTGCAGATCTCACTTACACTTTTCACTCTAATGCACATGTCATCCATACTGGTAAACACAAGTGGCAGCAATTACATACAAACAGAGCACACATGTCATTGATTAAACACAACCACTCAAAATTGATTTCACTTGTTTCACATGATGTGACATCACCAATATAAGCCAGTTCTTGCTCTCTGAACTGGCTTATATTGGTTGTTGAAGTGGGAATGAGAAAGTCTGAGAATGGATAGAAGAAACTATGTGAGAGGAGTGCGTATGCGAGGTGGGGACGAGGAGGAGGAGGAGGAGGGCAACATATCAACAAACAACAATAATTACAGTATCACAGAGACAAAGGACAAGTTTGTGAGATGCAGGGTACAGTACTGTAAAAATACAAGGAGGAGGAAGAACAAAAAAATTGCAAAGAAAGCAGAGTAATAATTTCTGATCAATTTTGAGCTACTATGATAGAACATGTTTTCGTTCATCAAAAGACAATGACGGAAAATATGAAATTTGTTTTGAGATTAAAAATGTACTTCTCCCTGAGAACTATATGTTTTGAACAATGTGTTTTCTATTTTTTGGTGTATTGTTTACTGACTGCTTGATAGTGTATATCATTCTGATCGCTTTGTTTATGATTTGAGAGCAGTTTGGTTTTGAGAACAGGTAAATCTGTTTTGATTTTGCAAGAGTCAGAGGTTTTGTAAATCGTGCTTGAAGCTGAGGTTTTGTGTTTAATGTTTTGAGAAAATGGAGCAATGTTTCAGAAATTGTATTTTAGCAATTGAGAAAAACTGTAAATGCAAATCAGTGTCCTCCAGTCCTTGTTTTTCTTTGGAAGTACACTGAATATCCTTTTATGATTGTTTTTTGTCCATTGATCGGAGAAAACAATCAGCATGAAAATGTCAAATAAATAAATAAAATGTATTTATTTATTTTTGGACATTTATAGACTAAAATTATTAATTAAGCGATAAAGTAATCAAAAAACTAACGTACAGAGAAAGAAGTAGTTAGTTGCAAGTAATTCTAGTTTATTATTTATTGTTTATTGTTAAAAGGATCCCCATTAGCTGTCACCAAAGTGGGATGAGCTAGCTATCTTAGCCATATCTAGTCTCTTAGACCAATATACTATGTAGTTCCTGCAGATCACTAATGGTTTGTGCCATGTTAAAACTGTTTGCCTGAAGTAAACCAAATCCATTAAAATCCCGGTGACCTAGTCATCTTCCCTTAATTTTTGTTACCTCAATACTGTACTGTGCACTACTACTACTACTACTACTACTACTACTACTACCACCAAGAATAAAGGCAAAACACCCAAAAATACACACAGTTTCTCTTTGAAGAAAGAGTGAGTGTGTTACAGAAAGAGAGTGTGTTACAGAAAGAGTCCCATGGCTATTTTAGCAGTTTCTGGCTCCTCTGAAAATACAGAGGCTGCTGACTGAAACTCTTATGAGGCTGTTTACAACAGAAGCTCCTGCAGGCTTACTGTAAATCACTGTAGAAAAAAGTTGGATAGAGTAAGAAAATGCAACAGTAATCACCACAATTCATTGTCCTCTATTTTCTCTGCCAACTGGCATGATTTGTCCAGAGAAATTCATCTCTATTCAGCAGTGCTCTGCAGATGCCTCAGAGGAAGATCTGGTTGTAGCTTTTGATGCTCTGTGAGATTAGTGAATTTGTGATGCCTTCATGCTGATGTTTTGTCACAGTAAAATTTGAAATATTCTCTGTTTTATCGCTCTAAAAACACAGCCTGCAACCAGAAACCAACAGTGGTGTTCTTCTTATCGATGGTACAGAGTAAAGACAGGTTTTCACTTAACATGTAGCTTGGCCTGTGTGCCGCTCTGATGCTACCCTAATTTAGTCAGCAATGCTTAACGCCATTTGTTCCGAATGCACTGGAGCATGACATGACACTAGCCCTCAGTGTATTTTTACTGCTGTGTATTACAGCTTCCTGGGGACAGTTCAAAATGTAACTGAATTATGAAGCGTCGAGCTACATTATAGCAAACTGACATTTTGATAAATGTAAAGCACAGAGGAAATGAGATGGTTTTGGATAGCCGACATAAATCTTAATGAGCCAGCCAATTTATTCCTGCTTGGAAGGCCACAGGGAGATGGAGAGGGTGCCTCACTGTTGTATTTATCTGTTTGTTTGCCAGTCTGTCTGCCAAGTGGTCCGTCTATATATCATTCTGTTTTCATTTATCATTAATTTATGCTAATGGCTGTTACACTCTGTCCAACAAAAACACATCTGCACTAGCTGGACTCTTTAAGATTGTGTATATGCTACACATTTATGCCCACTTTTAGCAATCATTATCTGTCTTTAGCAGTTCTGTGTCTCAGCCAGCTTGTTTTTCTTCGTGACATGTATTACTGTTAACAGGCCTGGGACAGACAGGATCAGGTTGCCATCTCATCTAAATCTTCAAGTTTCATCTTTTCTCCTTTAGCTGGAATTTCTCTTATCTCTTCTTCGCTTCTTCTGTAGCCTACAGCTGGCGGTGGAGGAGCACGTTGTGGCTCAGGGTGGATGCTCTAAGCTATTGATCTAAATTACACTGTCGGCTGAGTGAAAACTCCTGGGAGAGTGTGTGAGGAAAGGAAGGAGCAAGGGTGTGAAAGAAAGGGAGAGAGAGGGGAGAGAGGAAGGCAAAGAGCATGCAATTGAAAAAGGCAAATAATCGCCTCTGAAAAAAGGGGCAGAATATGAGAAAGGCTGTGATAAATACTAATGGAGAGAGGGAGGAAAATAGAAAATGCAGGGAAAGATACAGTGGCAGGCAGCTAAACAATAAAACATGCAGTGACAGTGCTGTGATTGAGGCACAGGATGTTTTTTGTTGTTGTTGTTCTTGTTTTTTCAGTATTGACTGTATCACTGGATTATCATGGCTCAATCTAATCTCTGCTCCATTACAAAACCAAGCAGTGTTTATTCATTCATTCATTCCTGGCTACCCAGAGTTATTTGAGCAGTTTGTTGATCAGCTCGGGTCTAGAGGGGAGATGTGATGGGCGTCACTGTGGGAGCTGCTGTCATACTGATGGCTTCAGCAGAAAACGCCTCTCTGCTGACAGATAGAGTATGCAAACAGGGAACTAATGCTCTTCAACCTCTTCTAAACAAAGGGTAATTGGACAATATTTTGTTTTTCCAATTTCCTTGTAAATATAACCCAGAAACCCAGGATGTTTATGTGTGCTCACATACTAAATGTTAGAACTATGTAATTTTTCCACCAGAGCAATTTCTTCAAACTACTTTTTGCACTAAAATGGCAGCTTAGGGATGCTTCAACAACATTGCCCAGTGCCCATCAGGCAGGGGAGCTTTGTTTCATGTCTTTCCCTATTTTACTTTCATTTCCTGTCACTGTCCCAAAAATACTAACAAGTAAATAAAATAAAGCTTGAAAGTAAGCTGCAGATGTGTAGCAAAACAGTTTTTTGAATAAATATTGATGGCATAACAAGTGTCAAAAACTGCAGTTCCTCAAATGGCCACTTGATGATGGCTACAGATCTCTATAAGCCCTCATGTTACGTTACATTACGTTACGTTACGTTACGTTATGTTATGTTATGTCGTATAGGTTAGGTTATATCTATCAAGAGTGTGGGCACTTTGACTGTCACAGTCTTGGCCATTTTTGGATAAACCTGGAGGTGGCCAGAGCCACTGTTATGGAATTTTCTATCCTTGGGTTACACATGGTCACACATGGGCCTTGAGGTCATAGACAGTGACAGCACTAAATCATATCATAGAAGACTTTCTCTCTTTGGTATGTGAGGCTGCTGTTTGTATTTCTGGGGGATAGCAGGTTCCAGTCTATCTCAACACTGTGGTGACCAGGGTTGAAGGAACTTAATGTTGCCTTTCTAGACATAATAGAAAGCTTGCTGTTGACGTTTCATTAACATAAACTTATTTTATTTTAAGTTAAAACAAAAGAAGAGGAGTTTATCATAAAAACTTAATAAAAATTAAATCAACAGCTCCAACAGTCCAAAATAAGAGAATTAAATGTGGACTCCTGAATATCAGGTCCTTGTCATCTAAAGCTGTCTTAGTCAATGAATTAATATCTGATTATGATATTGATTTGTTTTGTCTCACTGAAACCTGGCTGCAGGAGGATGAATATGTTAGCTTAAACGAATCCACTCCTCCCAGTCATTGTAATACTCATATTCCTCGAAGTACCGGTCGAGGTGGTGGAGTTGGAGCCATATTTGACTCAAGTCTATTAATAAATCCTAAACCTAAACTAAATTATAATTCATTTGAAAGTCTTGTTCTTAGCCTTAGTCACCCAACCTGGAAAACATTACAGCCATTTTATTTGTTACAGTATATCGAGCTCCTGGTCCTTACTCTGAATTTTTATCTGAATTTGCAGAATTTGCATCAGGCTTGATCCTTAAAACAGATAAATTAATGATTGTAGGTGATTTTAACATTCATGTGGACAACCACAATGATAGTCTTAGTACTGCGTTTATCTATTTATTAGATTCAATTGGCTTCTGTCAGAGTGTAAATAAACCGACTCATTGTCTGAACCACACTCTTGATCTTGTTCTGTCATATGGCATTGAAATTGATCATCTAATAGTCTTTCCACAGAATCCTCTTCTGTCTGACCATTTTTTAATAACCTTTGAGTTCATATTACTAGACTACAAGCCTTTTGGCACAAACTCCTACAGCAGATGTTTATCTGATAGTGCTGTAGCCAAATTTAAGGAAGTGATTCCTTCAGTATTGAATTCAATGCCATGTCTCAATGTAGCAGAGGACTTGTCTGCTTCCTTTAGCCCCTCACAAATCTATTTGTCTATCCCTTTAGGTCTAAGTAGCAATGACTTCATGAGCTTTTAATGATAAAATTATAACTATTAGAGACAAAATTCATCACCTCTTGCCCTCAACAGGCACTGATCTGCATTCTGATACAGCAAGTTTGGAAACAGCTGTAAAACCTGATATATATTTAGACTGTTTTTCTCCCATCGACCTTCATCAAATAACTTAACTTAAAATAAAGGATGTTTTACCTCTAGTTAGTCCTTCTTTATTGGATATGATTAATCTGTCTTTATTATCAGGATATGTACCACAGTCCTTTAAAGTAGCTGTAATTAAACCTCTTCTTAAAAAGCCCACTCTAGCTAATCAGCTGTGTGACTTTCTTCATAAGAACAGTTTATTTGAGGATTTTCAGTCAGGATTTAGAGTGCATCATAGCACAGAGACCACACTAGTCAAAGTTACAAACGACCTCCTAATGGCATCAGACAAAGGACTCATCTCTGTACTTGTACTGTTAGATCTCAGTGCCGCATTTGACACCACTGACCATCAAATTCTTTTACAGAGACTGGAAAATCAAACTGGCATTAAAGGAACCGCCTGAGCTGGTTTAAGTCGTATTTCTTAGATCGATCTCAGTTTGTTCACATCAATGATGAATCCTCCATGCATACCAAAGTTTGTCACGGAGTTCCACAAGGTTCTGTACTATGACCACTTCTATTCAATTAATATATGCTTCCTTTAGGGAACATTATATAACAATCACTCCATTAATTTTCATTGTTATGCCGATAACACCCAATTATATTTATCAAGCCTGATGAAACCAATCAGTTAACTAAACTTCAAGCATGCCTTAAGGATATAAAAAGTTGGATGACCTACAATTTTCTGATGTTAAATTCAGACAAAACTGAAGTTCTTGTAATTGGACCCAAACACCTCAGAAACTCTCTTTCTAGAGACTTGTTTACTTTAGACGGGATCACCCTGGCCTCCAGCTCCACCGTAAAGAATCTTGGAGTTTTTTTGATCAGGATTTGTCCTTTAATGTCCACATAAAACAAACTTCGAGGACTGCATTCTTCCACATACGTAACATCGCCAAAATCAGACGCATCGTGTCTTAAGTGGATGCAGAAAAACTAGTCCAGACATTTGTTACTTCTAGGCTGGACTATTGTAACTCTTTGTTATCAGACTGCTCCAATAAGTCTCTTAGGACTTTGCAGCTAATTTAGAATGCTGCTGCATGTGTTCTGACAGGAACCAAGATCAGAGATCACATCTCTCCCATTTTGGCTTCCTTGCACTGGCTACCTGTTAAATCTAGAATAGAATTTAAAATTCTTCTCCTTACATACAAAGCTCTTAATGGTCAGGCACCATCATATCTGGGGCGGCTGTGGCTCGGAGGTAGAGCGTGTCGTCCACTAATCAGAAGATCGGCGGTTCGATCCCCTCCAAGTCTGCATGTCGAAGTGTCCTTGGGCAAGATACTGAACCCCAAATTGCTCCCGAAGGCTGCAAGTTTGTGAATGTGTGTAATGTTAGTTCCTTAAACTGATGAGCACTTGGCACCTTGCATGGCAGCCAATGCCATCAGTGTATGAATGTGTGTGAATGGGTGAATGAGACATGTAGTGTAAAAGCGCTTTGAGTGGTCGGAAGACTAGAAAGGCGCTATATAAGTACAGTCCATTTACCATTTAAAAGAGCCCTACCCTCTAGAACACTGCGCTCTCAGGATGCTGGGTTCCTTGTGGTTCCTATAGTTTCCAAAGTAGATTGGGAGCCAGAGCTTTCAGCTATCAGGCTCCTCTTCTGTGGAACAAACTACCATTCTGGGTTCAGGAGGCAGACACGGTCAACACTTTTAAGAGTAGACTTAAGACTTTCCTTTTTGATAGCGCTTATAGTTAGGGCTGGCTCAGGTCATCCCTTAGTTATGCTGCTATAGGACTAAACTGCCGAGGGACTCTCCCTCCCTCTCCCTCTCTCTCTCTCTCTCTCTCTCTCTCTATCTATCTCAGGGTTGTGTCTAGTCAGGCAAGGTATTGGTTGAAGATGTAGTCACATCTCCTTTACTTAAAACTCTACTCAAACCTTCTCTCTCTGTCTCTCCCCCTCTCTCTCTCACCATCTGTAAACATACATGTCTTGTTAATGCATGTTACTAACTAAACTTCTTCCCTGGAGTTTCTGTGCTCTCTCGTCCAGCAGGTTCTCACGGATTGTGGCTGCTGCTGTGGTCCTGCATGACGTCCACTTCATATATTAGTCATTATTGCTACCATATCTCCATTACAGTTTATAGTTAGTTAATGACTTGCTGCTGCTGTGCATCTGTGTCTCTCTATCTCTATCACAGGTTCCACTGCTACTGTAATCATTTTATCATTCATTGTAATTCATTGTCATTTTATCATTCATTGTAATTGTACAATATGTTTGTGTTGATTTGTTCTGTACACGTGACATCTATTGCACGTCTGTCCGTCCTGGGAGAGGGATCCCTCCTCTGTGGCTCTTCCTGAGGTTTCTTCCACCTTTTTTCCCTGTTAAAAGGGTTTTTTGTGGGCAAGTTTTTCCTCACTCGAACCGAGGGTCTAAGGACAGAGGGTGTTACTCCCTGTACAGATTGTAAAGCCCTCCGAGGCAAATGTATTTTGTGACTTTGGGCTATACAAATAAAATTTGATTTGATTTTGATTTGATAAACAAACAACAGTGGCTCCAGACTAGAATGTGCTGAAGGTGAACACTAACATGGGTAAATACATTCCCTTTGGCTATTTTTGGGCGTATAGTATTTGTTGTGTTATCTGTAGGGGTTTAAAGTCTGACCACTGGCATGAGTTGGGTAGAATAGAGACCGACTCATATGAATACCTGATTGTATGTGTGAATCTCTCTATTTCTCCTTGATCAAGCGTCAATAAATATTCCAGCATAAGACATCAGAGGCTTCTGAACACTTTCTTCCCTACTAAACTCACCATCGATCAGCAAATTCTCCACAACAGCCACCACACACTGAGCTTCATAACAAGCTTGCTCAGAAACCTGTGGATGATGTCACAGATACTACGTCCATGTTTTATACAGTCTATGGTGTATAATGTATTTATTTTTTTAAAGTGTGTAGTTTAACATGTGATTTAATCACACATGCAATGAGGAAGCTTCATTCAAATTATTTGAGTCATTCAACAGATGCAGTGTGTAGCCCTACCTTTACAGCTAAATGTCCAAGAACAATTCTCACATGCCTAAAATCACAAATATAACCTACAAAAAATGTCTGCATGTGACAGATTTTCCTCCTTGCTACTTGCACACAATGCTGAATTCAGGTCAGCATAATGATGGTCATTATGCACTGTCTTCCCACATTTCCACATGGAGAAATTAACTAAATGTGGGTTAGCATTCCTATCAATGCTGTTAAAGATGTTTTGATGTATCGTTAATCCTCGCAGTGTCCTCAGGCTGTACTCCTAACGTACAATTAACCTGCCATTGAAACTGTCCATCAGAAATCAATTACAGCCACCTAAAAATGTTTTGATGTGTGAATATTGTTTTCAGTCAAACTATTCTGTATTTACTCAAGGTTCTGTGTTTAAAATAAAGCATCATTTAGGGCAAGAAATCCTTATACATTCCCAGGATGTAATAATTTAAAGTTACAAACAAAAATAAAAATCTCTTGAAGAAAGGAATGGAACAGTTAGTGAGTAGAGGATCATAGTATTCCAGCAACCAGATGGCATGGTTGATGAGAGCTCTGCAATATGGTGATAATACGACAGGCCTGGCAGCCCAACACCTCAGGTTTAACCTCATTTACACCAGCACACACACACAGACACACACACACACACACAGCCTCCCACAGTCTCCACCGTATTTCATTCTGTACTGGTAGAGACCATGAATCATGTTATGCTGTGCTAGCCCACTGTGCTCCACAGAGTTCACCCGTAACACATGTTGCTAGCATCCATCATAGATTAAAAGAGAGAAAGCGTATGAGAGAGGACATCATGCTGAGAGAGAGAGCGACACAGTTGATCAAGTGGAAGTGAGGAAAAGTCGGGAAAAACAGAGAAATCAAATAATTTAAGGCAAGAGTCTTCCACAACAAATGATGCTTCACAGTAAGTCAACAACCTGTTTCCTTGTATTAAACTGAAATAAATGCACACACGATGGCGAACGACACCAATTCCCAAGTTATTCCAAATCTGATTAGTTTTGTGTGAGATGATGCTTATAGATAGATATTACTTGAGACATATTGATAGACAAATAAACGCTGTATCGAGCTAATCAGCATCAGCAGAAAGAAGCATAATTCCCACGTTTCCTCGAAGTTGGATCAGTGATGTCTTAGAAATTACATCTGACAAACAAACAAACAAACCAACAGATGGACAGAGACTGACCTGAAGCTCCTCTGTTTTATCATCAGGACAAAAATATGCTTGATAATAAATTCTTCATTTAGAGATGGTGGATACTGGAGCCAGAATTGTTATGGAATTTTCTATCATTAGGTTACATGGGGTCACGTGGGCCTTGAGGTCCTCGGCAGTATTAATTGTTTGGCTTTGACTGGGAACAGTAGGTGCCAGTCTATCTCAACACTGTGGTGGCCAGGGTCGAAGAGACCTATTGCTGCCTTCCTAGCCATAGATAGCTTGCCGTTGACGTTCCAGTCTGCGTAAACAGTGTCTCCAGACTAGAATATAATGACAATAACACCTCCATGGGTAAAACATTCTCTTTGGCTAATTCAGGGCATATAGTATTTGTGGTGTTATCTTGGAGTTTAAAGTCTGTCCACCAGCACGAGTTGGGCAGAATGTGAGACCGACTCAGGCACTTCTGATGTATTTTGAGAGTGTCCCTCAGAGCCCTCAGAGGCAAAATGTGTTTTGTGAATTTGGGCTATACAAATAAAATTTGATTTGATTTTGATTTGATAAACAAACAACAGTGGCTCCAGACTAGGATGTGCTGAAGGTGAACACTAACATGGGTAAATACATTCCCTTTGGCTATTTTTGGGCGTATAGTATTTGTTGTGTTATCTGTAGGGGTTTAAAGTCTGACCACTGGCATGAGTTGGGTAGAATAGAGACCGACTCATATGAATACCTGATTGTATGTGTGAATCTCTCTAATTCTCCTTGGCCAGCGTCAATAAATATTACAGCATAAGACATCAGAGGCTACTGAACATTTTCTTCCTTCCTGACCACTTTTTGACCACTCATTGACCTTTGACTTCAGAAATTTCTCCATAACAGGAATGAGCGCATAATCACACAGTACTGTTTAAGTGTTTAGCTGTCATTTACTCAGAGCAGTGAATGAACAGATACATGCAGTTTGCCAGAAAAGTTGTTGAAGAGAAGTTCAAAATATCTGAAGTTTCAGCTACCTACATCACAGGCTTTCCACCCTTGTCCTCAGGAGTTCGACTGCTGTTGTTATTTTGTCCAACCAAAAACTGAACTTGGTGTTCCAGTTGTAAAATAGTCCATAATTGAAAAAAACAAACAAAAAAAAAATAGCATGACTTCAGCACGAAATTACATCCATAAAAGGAGACATTCAGGCACATTAACTTGATTTTTCCAAATAAAGACACAGATATGTGACATCATTAGGTGGAAGACGGACGGGTTACAAGGTTGTGGACACACTCTAACTCGGAACACTCCAAAACAACACTCCGGAATGCTGCAAATACGTTATTATTATATTATATTATATTATATTATATTATATTATATTATATTATATTATATTATATTATATTATATTATAAAATCTCTTTAATTCTCAAACTATTGTTTGTCTATTCAGATTAAAAGAAGTTTGATGAAATAGTGAAAAGGGCAAATGATTCAGTTCACCAGTTGCAAACTTGTTGGGTTCAGAACAATTGAGTCAAAGACAGAAATGACTGAACACTGTTACTATTATAGAGTTATTATACTGTATGTACATTATATAAATGAATTGAGTGATTATTTCATACTCCATTCTACCATACCTGGACTTATATATAGTACACACAATGTGACCTGTTCCTGATGTGCTGCGACCACCAGAGCTGATCCCGGCTGTTCTAGTCAATGACTGTAACCTCACCAGTGCTATGGCCCATTTCAGAAGCGTCCTAGAAACTGCTTTGCACTCTGGGTTAATTTTCAAAATAAAACACCAAGTGCAAACTTCTGAAAAAAATGTAACTATGTAGTCTACTTACTCACAGTTAAAGCACATAAACCAAAGATAAATTACCAAATCTGAGCAAGTTAGTCTGATGGGCAAAATGCTCCTCTTCTGAATCTACAAAGAGAAATGACCAAAACAGACTAAAATAGGCAGAAAGTGGGCCAGAAAAAATGGGCGAGTGTTAATTTGAGCAACTTTGAGGGGCCAAATTGTAGCAACAACAAGCATGTGAGAATTAAAACTGAACATTGAGCAATAGAAGAAGTCTGATGAATCACATTTTGAATCATGTTTCTATGCCCAGGTGGACATGGCTGAGTCTGAAACTGTGAGCCTCCTCCAGACAATGCTTGAAAAAAAGGCTTCTCTTAGTTTACTTACTTAGTTTGGCCAAGTGGCGACCTCTGTGTCAGAAATGAAGCCCAATGTTGAAGTGCCAAAAACTGTAATTCCTTGAGCAGCCACTTGAGGCTGGCTACAGAACATTTCAACCTCCTTCAAGCACCAATGTTAAAATGTCCAACTTCACAGCAGAAATAAACATGTTTACAGCCTGGTGCAAAAAACAGTTTTGGTCTCTATAGCTAATTTCCCCGTTCATGACAACTGTACTGAGGGTAAATCTCTTCTTTAACTCACCTGTTCAAATTACATTAAAGTGGCTGTGGCTCAGGAGGTAGAGCGGGTCGTCTGCTAATCAGATGATGGGGGTTCGATCCCCGGCTCCTTCAGTCTGCATGTCGAAGTGTCCTTGGGCAAGATACTGAACCCCAAATTGCTCCTGAAGGCTGCGCCATCGGTTTGTGAAAGTGAATGAATGGTTAGCTCCTAAAACTGATGAGCAGCTGGTACCTTGCATGGCTTCTATACAGTGCTTTGGAAACCTGTGGTTGATGTCACTCATGCTCTGTCCTTGTTTTCTCATTTTACAGTTTTGGTCAATTCCTGAAAACTTTTTGGATCATGATTGTTGTTTAATGCCACTCAACAATTGAGCCAAGATATCTTATTTTGTATTTATTTATATTGTGGTTTGACACCAAAAACAGAAAGGTTTGTCCTAAGATATTTATTAGCTCCTAACTCTAGAATAGTGGGAAATGTAAAGTATCTCTTTCTTACTAAATGACACACGTTTAGTCTATATTACGTTATCTCCTTTGATAACTAATACAATATTTTTTCACTTCCATTCACCGAGCCTCCCCAAAACGGTTTGGCCCCCTGTGAAGACTCTCAACCAACTTTGAAAATGTAGCTTTTAATGTCATCTCTTCCATTTCCTTGATTTCTTATTTAATGTTTGATAATTCCAATAGTTCTTTGTCTCTTAGCATGTAGCTGTGCTGCTGTATGTGAATAATTAACCTTATCTCATCTAAATATTGGAATAATGTTGTACCTTGCTGATGGTAGAGCAGCAGCCGTCCTTTGTCCAACACCAGAGTGAGGCTGTGATCTCTCTGTCCATCTGCATGGAGCAGCGTCCCAGAATTCTTCAGGGTTTTAAACTTCAAAGAGATGACTTCCATCGCCGCCCAGCTCGCTCTCACACTCAGCCTGTAGATCAGGCTGCTGCTGCCATCAAAGTTGGCCACATCAGAAGCTACAGAACAGGAAAACATGGGAGGAAGAGCTTCATTATACAAACACAGAACACAGAGAAACACTTCAGTCTTCAATAACACGTACATCACTTTTAATATTATACAGTTTAATGTGAAAATATAACTTATGAGCTGCTAATACAAACAGCAGTGAACAAAGATTCAACCAGAGGATCAAGTCATCACATCCATTTTTAGCATCACACACCAGCCATGCTGGGAAACATAAGTGTTGTGTCCAGTTTACTGTACTGAATGTTTAGCTAGTAGTATAGCGATTTGCTCTTAACATCCAGTTTTCCCATTAAGAAGCTTGAAGATTGGAAAAAGCTTATTGGACACTATCTGACAGAATCACATCTATTCTGTGTCAACTTGTTACAACAGTTCACTGAAGCTATGTCAAATATTCAAACTCAAGACCCCATTAAATGCAAATGTTTGTGTTGTCTTAGCCTTAGACACCCATCCATCCATTATCTGTAACCACTTATCCTCATCAGGGTCATGGTGGCTGGATCCCAGTTGACATTGGGCGAGAGGCGGGGTACACACTGGACAAGTCGCCAGTTTATCACACGGCACATAGAGACAAACAACCATTTACACTCACATTCACACCTACGGACAATTTACAGTCAACAATTAACCTGTTAAGGTTCTGTCTTTGGATTGTAGGAGGAAGCTGGAGTACCTGGAGAGAACCCATGCAAAGGTTCTCCACATGGAAAGGCCCCAGCTGAGGCTCCAACCAGGAACCTTCTTGCTTCTTGCAACAGTGTTAACCACTGTACCGCCGCGCCACCCATACTTACATAGACATATTCCTCAAAATTCAGCCGGAAAGTTTTGGATTGTACTCTTTAATATTATTAACAGAGACCAACACTTCCACCATGAGCAATCACTTGGCGACAGTGGCGAGGAAAACGTCCTTTAACAGGCAGAAACCTCAGGCAGACCCAAGCTCATTGGTAGACAGTCATCCACCATGACCGGTTGAGTTAAAGATAGAGAGGGGTGGATAGAGAGAGATGGGAGGGTTGTGCACGTTGTGCTGAACGTGCATTTAAGCAGTTAATGCGAACTTGACAATCACACTTATGGCAGAGGTGTGATCTTGTGATATAAATGATAAAAAGCAAGAACAAATCTGATATTCAATATAGCCCTTTTCCCATCCATCCCAATCATCTACCCTCCTCTCTGATCATTCCCCACAAACACCCATCCCACCCTCACCTGTTTTCAAAAACATGAAGGAGAAAGCTAGAAGTAAATAATATAAGTAATAATGACATACTGATGGAATAACTTTAAAGGTCCAGTCCAGTGTGTCAGATTTAGGGGGCTCTATATCTACAATATGGCAGAAATGGAATATAATATGCACTATGTTTTTTTTTAGTATAAAACTGCCTGTTGTTACGACCCGGCTCGTTTGGTGAGCAGTAACATAAGATAGGGATAAGAAATGAAATGGAAAATGACAACTGA
>CM071609.1:27999854-28056854 GCA_036365135.1 Miichthys miiuy
ATCCACTTTGAGTTTCTGTTGTTCTTCTCCACGTTCTTGAGATATGAGTACAAAATTCAAACCTTTTTTGTGCATGAAATATATTGTGGATTCTTTTTTTTGCTGTAATTTATTTGCCTAAATTTCAGTGAGCCAAAGCAATTACCACCACTCACCACATTAGCCTCAAATAATTAGATATTGTCAGACTTGATATTATGACAAGATGATGTATGCACCTATATATTACAAGTCACAGATTAGCTCAAAACTTTACCAGCATATAGTCAAAGTGAGCAGGAACTTTCCACAATTTTGCATGTCATTTCTTTAGAACTGGAATAATAATTTATAATAGCTGGAAGAATTTACTCAAAGTTTACAAAGAAACAAAAATAAAAATGTAAGAACAATGTTTATGTGTGCATTGACTGGACTGGTAGCAACCTAAAAGATGAAGGAGGACACTTATATATAGAGTACATACATATGTCAATGAGTCGGACCGCTCTTTCCTTTATGTTACTTAAATACTTAAAGTCTGCATCAAACACATTAAATACGTTGTAAAAGAGCTGAAAACATGTGAAAATACTTTGAACGATATATTACTGAGACGTGGAGTTAGAGGTTCAAACTGTTTTTCACCAGTTTTCAGTCCAGGATTTTGTGGGCGGTCCTTAAAGGGTGGCTCGATGACACGCTGAGGCCACACTGAGCATACCCCTGCACCCCTAGCAGAGAGATAGAGATGAATTCAGTGTTTCAAAGTTAGTCATGTCATTTTCTGAACTCATCTGACATGTTTCAGTGGCTTCAAAATGGCTGCTTGACTGTTCACACAAGTGGGCGTGGCTTCAGCACATTCAGTGGACACGCCCCCACAGTCCTGGCACTGAGAATTCATTTTTACCTGATTTTGACAGCTAATTTCATAAACTTGTTGGTATTTTTAATCATTCAAATTTGGCTGGGTGGTTAATAACACTTTCTTCTTTGATCTGACAAACTCATATTTCTTCTCATTTCTAACACATATTTCTTCTTACTTTACACGGACTTTAACTGATAAAAGGTTTTAAATGATTGTGTGTGCAGTTTTAAACGAAGAAGAATACAAGTGTTTCACCACACATTATTTTTCAAGGTCCAATTTGTTTTGTTGTTACAGTGTGTCTGGTAAGCAACAGTACTTCCAATGTTGTACTCGGTCAGCTTCAACAATAAAAGCTGAAGACTGTTGTTTTAAATATTAAGTTTTGCTTCAACATCTTCAACAGCAACATGTCAGGTCTTAATATCTTAAGTGTCACTGGTGACACAGTTATAGATGCTTTTGTCAGTGGAAAATGAGCTGAGCTCAGACAACAGCTGTGTGCCAGGCCAAGCAGAACAGACCCTGAAGGTAAGAAGTGAAACAATGGATCTGGGCAGCTGTGGGTGGAGGGTAGGACACACCACATCAAGCTTAGCCATATTAATCTCTTCAGGAACAATACACACATTATACAGCACTGGGGAAGAAGTATAATATTATCATAATTTAAAAAAAGAGAATTGGTCTGTGCAGTAGTCAGTCTGGGTCTTACAAACAGTCCAGGTGCATTTCCCCTTCAAGTCTGCAGAGTTTTCTCTCTCTCTCACAATGTCACCACGTCTAGCCCCTCAATAAGCCAACATTGGGGAGAATTTTAGCGCTTTTACCATTATATTGAAAACGAAACACTTAGAAAAGTCATAGCACACTTCTTCTGGCCGAGCCGCATGTTTTGATACCCTTTTTGTGTATGTGTGACCAAAACTGTGGGAGGAGTAGCGTGCTAAAAATGACACGTAAGAAACATAAGAATAAGACGTATGGGGAGCCCTCGTAATGTCCTGCTGATTGCCATACACCTTTAGTCCTCTAGGGTCAAAACTGACCCGCCTGGTTTGACGGATATTTAAAACATATTGTATTAATTATCAATCAGTTCTGTGTTACCTTTAATCTTACTTCAGTCCAACCCATTACCACAAATTGTTCCCTTCGTTTTGGAATTTAGGGCCAATAGACCTTGTTTACATGAAACTTACATGAGAGTGTTTTTGACCCCAGGACAACATGAGGATTAAGTAGTGTGCCATTTTCTCAGGCACACTCAATTAGCATATTAGCATCCATGTGTGAGTGGGCCTGATCTGTATCAGAACGGGAAATGAAAGGCCTGACAATGTCACACAGTGCCTCAGATAAAGAGATAGTTCTGCTTCACGTCAAAAAGTCAAATGTGTCTACTTCTTCATTTGTTTTTGGCAACAGATGAGAATAAATCTACAAACTGGATGTTTAACACTGATACTATGTGTACACTCGTGCAACAGTCCTTGTGAAAAGAGTGGAAGGTCTGCAGACATGCTAAAGGGTTGGTTAATTTTGCAGTGAACATTTAAGGGAGGATTTACATTTATGTTTAAAGATTGTGTTCTAAAGACTAAATCCGTAAACATAAATCCAACCAGTACAGAATCATGTGCACATCAGCACCTTCTTAATATGTACAAACATGAAGCAAAAGTACTGTACAGTTCTGAGGTACTTACAACAAACTGGACTGGTCTGACAACACAGACGTCCTGTACAAAAAAGGTTCAAGGTCGTCTCCCCTTACTGAGGACACTGAGGTCCTTTGGAGTGTGCAGAACCTTCTATGACACTGTGGTGGCATCTGCAGTATTCTCTGCAGTCGTCTGCTGGAGAGGGAAGCACAGAGTGAGAGACAAGAAAAGACTCAGCAAACTGGTGAAGAGGTCCAGCTCTGTCCTGGACTGTCCCCTAGACTCCACAGAGGAAGTGATGGAGAGGAGGAAGTTAGCAAAGCTGACAGCCATCATGAACAACTCCTCTCAACCCCGCATGAGACTGTGGAGGCCTTAAACAGCTCCTTCAGCAACAGACTGCTACTCCCACCATGTAAGAAGGAGCTCCACCACAGGTCCTTCATTCCAACAGCTGTCAGACTCTTTGACACCAGCATGACTTTCTCTATATATTTTTTTTAATTTGTGAGTAATTTCTTATCAACTTTGTCTATACAAGCTGCTGCTTATCTTACAAGATTCACAATTTTTATTCAAAAAATTACTTATGCTTACATATTAATACATAATACACTAATACATAAATAATTCTAATTTTATAATATGATATTCATTATTCTGTACTTAAATTACATTACATGATTACATTATTCTGTAAAAAAATTGAGTCAAAGAAAAAAGTTTAAGGTTTAAAGTTTAATGCAGGACTTTCACTTGAAAGTATTTCTATTTTTTAAAGATCTGATTACTTCCCTTAGTATCAAAAGAATATTTGATTAGTCATTATTTAAAAACAGAAGTTGTAATATGTATTTCAATTACATCCAATAACAGTTTACCAGTGGACCACCAGCACCTCACACAGGTCATTCTCCTTATTAGTACACAGGTGGTCAATATTGTAGGTGTGATGCAAAGCTGGAGTTAAAGGTGCTTCTTGGAAGTCAAGTGAAGTTCATATATAAATCTATAATGATGACTTGATGGTGAAAATTTTAAGATATGACCAAAAATTTTTCATATAGGCCTACGCCTCCTTTTTCCATCAGGCCTTGTGTGGCCACAGAGAGACATGTTCTGAAATGTTTCTGAGCAGTGCTGTTGGAAGTAAACACAGTCTCATCACATCATGATCCAATGACCTCTTTTACTGTTTGTCCAAGTTGTGTTGATAAAGCAGAGGCTGTCACAAAAGAAGAACTTACGGCTACCAGATACATCCACAATTTTCTGATAATATTAAGTATCTCAACACACTTCCCTCCTCACAGTGGACGAGGAAGCAAAGTTATCTGAGAATAATAAGAATAATATCAGTGGTGTAGATAGCAGAGTTCAAGCTTCTCTTCCTCCTGTTACTGTGCTGCATGATGTTTGGATCAGCTGCTCTATGAGATGAAATACCTCACTGTGCTGTCGGATGATTGGAGTTGCACTATGTTATTACATGACATTAATATCAATACACTTTCTGCAAAATGTTTGCCAATAATTTACATTCTTTTAAGCTTTTATAAATTGCCTTCACTATTACTATACTATAGTAGTACAGTATGGAGACATGGACTTGAAGCATTGAGATCAGTGATTTGCCTTTTTTCTGCCATATTTCATGATACATTGGTGACCTGTTAAGATAAAGCCTCTGTTGTTTACACTCCAGAACAGCTGTTAGCATTAGGCAGTGTTACTCTCTGTGGAAAGACTGGAGATCCATGCTGAAGTGAGGAGAAGGAGATGGGGATGCAGAGCTGAATCTGAGATGGTGAGTACCGTCTATTATCATCTATTATCAATTACAGTGCTAACCAGGCTACAGAGGGAGTGTGGAGAGTGTAGCAGCACAGAGACGTGGCTGAATGAACTCACTGAGGACATGCTGGGATTTTTGGACAGCTTTCAACTTGTGAGAGTGGACAGCTAAAGACAGACAGACAGACAGCTGAAGACAGACAGGAAATCAGGGAGAGAGAGGGGGAACGACACACAGCAAAGGAAATGTCCGTAAGCCACAGGCCGGAGTCAGAACCGGGTCGCTGCAGGAAGGACTCAGCCTTTCGTACATGAGGAGCTCACTCTACCAGCTGATCCACCAGGACGCCAACATTAATTTATTTATGAGGATTTTCTTATCCACCTTATATATTGTGACTGTCACTAGTGAAATTCCCCAATGTGGGATCAATAAAGTCTATCTTATCTTATCTTTACCTTTCCTGCTCAGCTGTCAGACTGTGGTCGAGCAGCACAGAGGAGTTGCTGTTGGTACCAACTTTGGGGTTAACCCCCTTTATCTTCCCACAGCTGTGAAATGACACACGAGAGAGACACAGTAGTCTTTTATTTAATCGTGTACTGTAACACACATTGTGCATTTCTCTAACCAAAGTTCTAGTGCTTTGTTCAATGTAGTGCTGTCAGAAGAGCAGGAGTATAGATCAGTGCTTCCCATCCATCCAATGAGTATTAATATTAAAAGTGAGCTAACGCTGCGATATTCTGGAGTGATAGAAGGTTTACATTTATAGTTTGTTGTTTTGTTCCACCTTCGCTGTCACAGTACACACGTTGGTCAGTAGGGGGCAGTGTTCACATTCAACGTTGTTCCTGAAGTTAACACGAAGAAGAAGAAGACGCTGCATTCCATCGCTGTGACGCTTCAGGCTGGTCTGTACATGTCTGTAGTTTGGAGACGTGTCTGTTGTCCTCCAGCTTCACGTCGTATTTAAACGCACCGTGGAGTCTGTGTGCTGTCGGCAGAGTTAACAGAAGCCTGGAGTGACAGTGACACGGTGACTGGACTTAAAGATGTTAGCATGAGCTTTATAACGAGAGTTAGCGGAGAAGCTAACGCTGCTAATGTTTGTTTGGCTAACGTGGAGTGAATCCGGTTGATCGGTTGTTGAGGATCAGCTGATGGCGCTGAACAGTTAACGTGAGAGAAATTCATCCAGTCACTGACCCGAGGCCAGCTCTTCCTGCTGTGTTAGCCTGTAGCAGTGGAGCTGAGACATTTCACCGTGTGCTGTCCGCGCCATGACCCAGCCTCCTGTGTGACTTGATGGGGCTTTTGAGGAGCATGATGCCGCCGCACAGGTTCCAGCTGCTGGCTGTTCTGGCGTTTGGAGTGGCGATGCTGTTCATCGAGAACCAGATCCAGAGACTGGAGGAGTCAAGAGCCAAGCTGGGTGAGAGCACAACAAATCAGAGGTGGACACTACTGCACCATCCTCCTGTCAGATTACATGAAGTGTGATTGGAAACAGAGCTGTCACACAGCACGTGAACTTCACGAGGTCTGTGAGTTTGTCTTGAGCAAACAAATGTTTACCGTTAGTAGTAGTAAATCCTGTTTTTGACTGTGTGAGAGAGATTATGTTAGAAAAATAATCATCTCAATGGATCCAAGACACAAAACAGCCAACAGTAGTAGTGTCCACTGTAGTTTAAAGGGCCGGTGTGTAACATTTAAGGAGATGTATAGGCAGAATTTGAATATAATAAGCATAACTATGTTTTCATGCGTGTATGTTTTTATGACCTTTTAAAATGAGCCTGTTATATCCACAGAGGGAGCGAGTCCTCTTCACACAGTCAGCCATGTTAGGCGAGCACTATTCAGTTAGTTGCATTCTACAGCTTCACCACCAGATGCCACTAACTCCCACACACTGCACCTTTAATCACCTTAGAAAGCAGTAAATGTTGCCATACTGTTCAGTTATACTGAACAAGTTTGTATCTTAAAGGGATATTCAGGTATTTTGAAAGTGGGGTTGTATGACGTGCATGAGGTTATGAGTCAGTGTGTACCTACAGCTGTTTGGGCCATAAAGTTATGAGTGCTTATGTGTAAGACTACAGCGGTTCTGTGGTCGGTACCTTGTCTGAAGGTATTAGTCCTTTGAGGTGGGCCTTTTCAGGTAGCTCAAACATGTTGTTCTGCTGAGCCCGTCCACAGCAGTGCAGAGCTCTGCTTCTGTGCAGAGATCATGTCTGCTTCTCCGAACGGAGAGCACAGTGACCACCGTCTGCTGCAGCACACGGCTCATGAGCACCTCGTACAACCGCATTTCAAAATGACAAACTCTCCGTTTAACATTCACCATATTGCACTTGAAGCTGAATGTTGAGGCTCTGGCTGTGAGAGAAAGCAGACTGCATTCTGTACACTTTGTGTAAATGTTTGTGTTAATTCATGAGATAGTGAGCAGTAACTAACCGCCCGCACATTTACTGTATGATTCCTTTAAAGAAGAACGAGGGCCAAGAGAGCACCCATCTGCCTTCACTGCAGCTTAACAGACATCCTGCAGACACATGGCTCCTCTCTCCTCACGGTGTCTGACAGTGAAGGGGTGCCTGCATTACTTTGAGCGACACACAGCCGGTCCAAGAGAGGCTCACAAGGCATTGTGTAATTGGTTTTAATTAACACTGCAGTGGAGGAAACACTTTTAATTATACCTCCTGTCAATATTATCATCAAAAGCTTAATTAGTTGTTTCGGTGTTATTGTGTTTTGAAGGTCTGACTTGTTTTCCTTTAATTAAGGCGTGCTAACCAGCCCGCTGCCCTTACATTTAAACTGCTCGTTCATTTATACAACTGATGTACCTTTGTCTTTGTGTGCGTCATTGTGTTGGTGGCCTTGCACCTGCTGTGTGTGCTGCCGAATGAGAATAACAAACACAGACTCACTTTTTGACTGGCTCATTAAAATCGAGGCAGTCAGTCCAGCATCACATAAACATTCATATACATACACGTCTGATGGTTCATGTGTAAATATTGTATTTTCTGCCTGTACAGAACGTGTCATTGCCAGACACGAGGTGGCTGAGGTAGAGCAGCGTCACAGCGAAGATGTCAGGTGGGACTCATCACGTCCGGTAGACAAAGACGACATGGTCATCATCTACAACAGGGTGCCCAAGACGGCCAGCACGTCCTTCACAAACATCGCCTATGACCTGTGCGGGAAGAATCGATTCCACGTCCTGCACATTAACACGACCAAAAACAACCCTGTCATGTCTCTGCAGGACCAGGTGAGCCCGTCCACCATTGTTGTATTTAGAATAAGAATCCTATTCAGAAACTTGACTTCTCTTCTCACACAAGTATATTTCTGTCATTGTACTGATAATACTGTACTCCAACAAAGAAGCAAAGATAGAAGTCCTTTTGTTGGCACAACAGATGCTCAGCTCATGACAGGCTTGTGGGCACTTTGATCATCACAACTGAAAATCTGGAATTATAAATAGGCCTGTGCTCTGGACAGAGCTGTGCTGGTTGTAACATGAAACATCTCCACATGAACATGGCTTTGATACTCTATATGCTTATATAAAGGCTTTATTTATGAACTGCCTTAACTCACATCTGCTGGACATTGAACTTCACCAGTCTTGGGCTGTAAATTCTTCTGTGATGTTCTGAATGGTACCTGTTCATCATTCAGACCCTTCACTGAGATTTGCAGAGGAGTGAGCAGAGTATGCAGGGTGAAAGGATGGAAAAGGATGGAGTGCTGCACTTTGTGAAAGACTACAAGGTCAGCAAATCAACCAATAGAGTTTGAGCTTTAGGTGTTTGTTTCCCATACTGCTGTCACTCACTGAAGGTCAAGTTTCAGCAGTAAATCACGGATGCATGGATGGATGGATGGATGGATGGATGGATGAATGGATGGATGAATGGATGAATGGATGGATGGATGAATGGATGAATGGATGGATGGTGCGGTCAGAAAGACGTCTGCATTCCAACTCTCTTTATTTGAAATGAAATAATCACCATGTGTTTTGACAGAAAGTGAGTGGACATGTAAAGATAAATGAAGCATTTTTTTTTTTACCTTTACATCTGTACTGTAGGCAAACACTATTGTCACAATCCACCTCCTGATAATCAGATGATCGGCGGTTCGATCCCCGGCTCCTCCAGTCTGCATGTCGAAGTGTCCTTGGGCAAGATACTGAACCCCAAATTGCTCCTGAAGGCTGTGCCATCAGTGTGTGAATGGGTGAATGAGATATGTAGTGTAAAAGTGCTTTGAGTGGTCGGAAAACTAGAAAGGAGATATATAAGTACAGTCATTTACCATTTCAAGACCACCTAAACTGAGACAAAGTGTATCAACTGCATGGAGACCTGGACCAGACCAGTGCGATGTAGAATGATCCAGCATTTCAGGAAAACAGCAAATATTAGAGAAAAGCCAGAAAATAACTTCATTAATCATCTCTAGATCCTCAGACTTCCCTTCTGTCCACTTGGTTGGGAACAGCTGGACTACACTGCTAAATTTTTTAAGTATTTAGCTCCACTTCAAACAGCTACATCAGTATTAACAATCTAATAAAAATATGATAATATATCAGGGTATTTTTCAACAGAAGGAGTAACTTTGACTTTAGTTTGTTTGCTTTAGTCTGACCTTGCTGCTCCTTCTTCTGTACTTTTACTTTAGTTCTGTGACAGTAACAAAAAATTAGAAATGAATGAAGTTATTGGTTGCCTTTGACGCAGGACATTTTACATCCATCACACAGTAATGATATTATATGGAGCTAGATTAGGGTCAAAAGTTTTGTACTTGAAAACATAAAATCTGAATTTCAAGTTTTGATCTTGAATTTTGAAAAATACACCAACGTATTCAAAATAAAAATAAGTGTAGTGTTTTTTCAGGTTAAATACAGTTATGATCAGCTCTGGTAATTCTTTTGAATAAATTATTTATTTTCACTTTCATATGTTTTTTCAGTTGCATGTTTTATCTTTTCAGATTCAGATCTCATTTTTTACAGTTAAAAAAATATTCAGTTTCAGATCTGTCTTTTTCAGTTTCAGATCTGTCTTTTTCAGTTTCAGAGCTGTCTTTTTCAGTTTCAGAGCTGTCTTTCAGTTTCAGATCTGTCTTTTTCAGTTTCAGATCTGTCTTTTTCAGTTTCAGATCTGTCTTTTTCAGTTTCAGATCTGTCTTTTTCAGTTTCAGATCTGTCATTTTCAGTTTTAGATCTGTCTTTTTCAGTTTTAGATATGTCTTTTCCGTTTCAGAGCTGTCTTTCAGTTTCAGATCTGTCTTTTTCAGTTTCAGATCTGTGATCTGTCTTTTCAGTTTCAGATCTGTCTTTTTCAGTTTCAGATCTGTCTTTTCAGATCTGTCTTTTCAGTTTCAGATCTGTCTTTTTAGTTTCAGAGCTGTCTTTTTCAGTTTCAGAGCTGTCTTTCAGTTTCAGATCTGTCTTTTCATATCTGTCTTTTTCAGTTTCAGATCTGTCTTTTTCAGTTTCAGATCTGTCTTTTTCAGTTTCAGATCTGTCTTTTTCAGTTTCAGATCTGTCTTTTTCAGTTTCAGATCTGTCTTTTTCAGTTTTAGATATGTCTTTTTCAGTTTTAGATATGTCTTTTCCGTTTCAGAGCTGTCTTTCAGTTTCAGATCTGTCTTTTTCAGTTTCAGATCTGTGATCTGTCTTTTCAGTTTCAGAGCTGTCTTTCAGTTTCAGATCTGTCTTTTCAGTTTCAGATCTGTCTTTTCAGATCTGTCTTTTCAGTTTCAGATCTGTCTTTTTAGTTTCAGAGCTGTCTTTCAGTTTCAGATCTGTCTTTTCATATCTGTCTTTTTCAGTTTCAGATCTGTCTTTTTCAGTTTTAGATATGTCTTTTTCCGTTTCAGAGCTGTCTTTCAGTTTCAGATCTGTCTTTTTCAGTTTCAGATCTGTCTTTTTCAGTTTCAGAGCTGTCTTTCAGTTTCAGAGCTGTCTTTTTCAGTTTCAGAGCTGTCTTTCAGTTTCAGATCTGTCTTTTTCAGTTTCAGAGCTGTGATCTGTCTTTTCAGTTTCAGAGCTGTCTTTCAGTTTCAGATCTGTCTTTTTAGTTTCAGAGCTGTCTTTTTCAGTTTCAGAGCTGTCTTTCAGTTTCAGATCTGTCTTTTCAGATCTGTCTTTTTCAGTTTCAGATATGTCTCTTTCAGTTTCATATCTGTCTTTTTCAGTTTCAGATCTGTCTTTTTCAGTTTCAGAGCTGTCTTTCAGTTTCAGATCTGTCTTTTTCAGTTTTAGATCTGTCTTTTTCAGTTTTAGATATGTCTTTTTCCGTTTCAGAGCTGTCTTTCAGTTTCAGATCTGTCTTTTTCAGTTTCAGATCTGTCTTTTTCAGTTTCAGAGCTGTCTTTCAGTTTCAGAGCTGTCTTTTTCAGTTTCAGAGCTGTCTTTCAGTTTCAGAGCTGTCTTTTTCAGTTTTAGATCTGTCTTTCAGTTTTAGATATGTCTTTTCCGTTTCAGAGCTGTCTTTCAGTTTCAGATCTGTCTTTTTCAGTTTCAGAGCTGTCTTTCAGTTTCAGAGCTGTCTTTCAGTTTCAGATCTGTCTTTTTCAGTTTCAGAGCTGTGATCTGTCTTTTTCAGTTTCAGAGCTGTCTTTCAGTTTCAGATCTGTCTTTTTCAGTTTCAGATCTGTCTTTTCAGATCTGTCTTTTCAGTTTTAGATCTGTCTTTTTAGTTTCAGAGCTGTCTTTTTCAGTTTCAGAGCTGTCTTTCAGTTTCAGATCTGTCTTTTCAGATCTGTCTTTTTCAGTTTCAGATATGTCTCTTTCAGTTTCATATCTGTCTTTTTTAGTTTCAGATATGTCTCTTTCAGTTTCATATCTGTCTTTTCCAGTTTCAGATCTGTCTTTTTCAGTTTCAGATCTGTCTTTTTCAGTTTCAGAGCTGTCTTTTTCAGTTTCAGAGCTGTCTTTCAGTTTCAGATCTGTCTTTTCAGATCTGTCTTTTTCAGTTTCAGATATGTCTCTTTCAGTTTCATATCTGTCTTTTCAGTTTCAGATCTGTCTTTTCAGTTTCAGATCTGTCTTTCAGTTTCAGACTTTTGACTCAGATCTAGCATGGGGGGCGTGGCATCAACTGAGAGGGGTGTGGAATCATGACAGACAGCTCAACCAAAAGGCTAGAGACCTCCCCCTATCACGTTGCCTTCAGGGAATGTAGGATCTAAAACGATTCGGCTACGCCACATGATTGGCAGTGAAAAAACTGCTGTCAGTGACTAACTTCCACTTGCACACCATGCATGAATATCCTGCACGGCTTAAACTGTTTTAATTTCCACTGTAAGGCCAAGGCTGTTAATATGTCAACTTATTAAGTTTTAATATTCTTCAATACGTGGTCAGTTCATCCAAATATAGCCTTTTTGAACTTTGCTCTGACGTTTTTGGAGATGTGAGATGTGGAAAGTGTTTTAGACAGTACTGAGGACCAATTGCAGTACAAGAGTAATAAATTATGCCAGATTGTGCACTTAGACCGCCACACTTAGCCACACTTTAAGTACTGAAATTTCCGATTTCCACGTAGCACTGTGAATGCAATGATGGCGTGGGCGGTGCTGCAGGCTCACCTGCAGGACCCAGCACACAGGTGAGAAAGGTTAAAGAAGTTTGGGAAATCCTGATAAATGTCAAAATGAGAGTTCGTTTAGCGTTAACATAGTAACAGCATTATCTGTGTTTTTCACGCAGTACCTACCTACTGTCTGAATGCATCCTAATGTGAAGCTACTCGATGCTAACGTTAGCCCTATGCTCTAAAACCTCATCTTCAAGCACTATTTACAAAACAGATTTACCTGTGCTCAAAACCAAACACTGCTCTCAGATCATAAACAAAGCGATCAGAATGATAAACACTATCAAGCAGTCAGTAAAAAATACACCAAAAAATAGAAAACATTGTTCAAAACATATAGTTCTCAGGGAGAAGTACATTTTTAATCTCAAAACAAATTTCATATTTTCCGTCATTGTCTTTTGATGATACTGTAATTCTTGTTCTTTGTTGATATGAGCCTGCAACCAGGCAAAATCTATTGAGCAGTCAGCACTGTAAACAAATGGAGAGCACAATGTTCAGGGCCAGACGATTACAGTACACATTGTCAGTCCATGGACAAGAACATGCTCTATGATTGTTGCTTGAATTTCATTGGATATTTCCACTCTTTGTCTTCCTCTTCCTCTTCATCCTCCTCTTCTTCTTTCTTGTCCTCCTCCTCTTCCTCCTCGTCCCCACCTTGCATACGCACTCGTCCTCTCACATAGTTTCTTCTATCCATTCTCAGACTTTCTCATTCCCACCTCCAACAACCAATATAAGCCAGTTCAGAGAGCAAGAACTGGCTTATATTGGTGATGTCACATCATGTGAAACAAGTGAAATCAATTTTGAGTGGTTGTGTTTAATCAATGACATGTGTGCTCTATTTGTATGTAATTGCTGCCACTCGTGTTTACCAGTATGGATGACATGTGCATTAGAGTGAAAAGTGTAAGTGAGATCTGCACATTCTGTTTTACCATGTGAAACGGTTTAAGGTGACAACAGACTGAACAATTAGCTGAATGAGTTCAGGCAGCTGAGAACTTTGTTCAGCCAATGGGTTTTAGTGTTTTAGCAACTGAGAAAAACTGTAACAAATATCAGACAATGCTGAGACAATCCCTGGTGATCTCCCTGCAGGCGTCTTGCAACTGGAAGTAAAATCCTGAGTCATCTTTGTCTGAGACTGAGACGAGATCAAGTTAAAACGCGGTCAAGTCTGTATGAGAGGTCAGGTCACATCAGGTCTGTGTCATGTCAGTAGGTGTGATAAATCTTTAAAAGCCATCACCTTCAAGGAGAAGGAGAATGTGCAGCAGGAATAAAAACATGAAATGCTGATGCGCTGTTTTTGTTTTGACCACAGACCTCAGCAGATGCTGAGTACACCCCGCTCATGCTCTTGTTTTGGGGGCTTTTGCCTTCAGTCTGGTCTGGCAGTGATCAGTTGGGTTGAGTTCATGTGGTTCCCTTGGTCAAGAATACTCTGCTGTTCATGCCATTCATTGTCCTGCTGTATTGTCCTAAAATTGGTAGGCTGCATGAAAATGGCAGGAGGCCTACACTGTCTAAACTCAATAAACTCCTCCTCTTTCTTAGAGCTGAAAGTCAACGTTTTCCCCTCGCAGCTGTTGTTTGACATGTAATCCACATGACTGTCATCTTCTTGCTGACTACACTGCAGATAGATAATTAGCAGTGACTTATTTCCATCTCTGCATGCTTGTTTTAACAATTGGCATAATCAAAAATGATATTTAATTTGAGTTACAATCTCACTTTTGCCTTTTGATTAATTGGACATGGACTTGGCATGCATTAATATTATACACAGTGTAAACGCCTCAGAGCTGTGCTCGTGTTATTTTTGGTTGCTAGTGCTAAGCTAATATCCTGACTGCCACCTCACAACTGGCCGTTTCCCCTGCACACGATAAAACAGACGAGGGGGAAGAATCCGTCTGCTGGCACATCAGAGCACAGCTCATTTTACAGCAGGAACATTCAAATATGGATCCAGGAATAGCATTTAGCTTAGCCAAAACTCTGGTCGCCGTGTTTGACATCGTCATATTTTCGCTCTCTCAGACCGCAGAGTGTGTGTCAAAGATAACAGTAATAAATAGAGGTGGTGTGCTCGTCTGTAGGAGGCCTATTTACAGCTAAAAGCACAGCAGGTGGGCATTGGTTCTGTGTGATGTGAACTGATTAACATTTGTTAGAACACTGCCACCTTGTTTGGATGTCAGATTTACAGCATTGAAACATTTTGTAAATTGAAGTAGTGGTTTTGGTTACACTGTAGACTGAGGCTGTAATTTCCACTGCAAAGCCTCATTTTTGCCCTGACAAACTCTTGGAGAGACTAATCGCTACAATCTACCCATACCCAAAGATCGCGGAGAGGAAGTGAAGGAAAAGCTCCAGGTCAAAGTTCTTCTTCTTCTTCTTCTTCTTCTTCTTCTTCTTCTTCTTCTTCTTCTTCTTCTTCTTCTTCTTCTTCTTCTTCTTCTTCTTCTTCTTCTTCTTCTTCTTCTTCTTCTTCTTCTTCTTCTCCTTCTTCCTTCTTCTTCTCCTCCTTCTCCTTCTCCTTCTCTTCTTCTTCTTCTTCTCCTCCTTCTTCTTCTTCTTCTTCTTCTTCTTCTTCTGTTTGTGGCGGCAACAGATTTGAGCTCACTACTGCCTTCTGGTTTGGGCGGTAATGCCACCAAAATGACATCACGTGCCGCACTCCCCCACCACGGGTTGCCGGAATCCCTGATCCTGTCTGAATGCGTGCTTAGAGTGAGAGGCGGGAGGCTCAGTGGAGGTGTATATTTCATGATATATCCTCACTCTGTGCTGTAATACTTTAGTTTGGTCCAACCTGTTCTTACTGTTGTAGCATAACTCCACCAGTTCATTCAAACTTAGCTGTGCTTGAACTACAACGCAGCTGGTGTGGGAACATCAACAAAACATGAGTTCAAGTCGGGTTAGTGTGTTAACAATACAGAGATGAATGCACTAACCAATTCATTAGTTACTTGACTCCACCACCACTTCTAAAACCAAAGACCCTTTCAGTGAGCTGATTGGCTGCTTCACGAGCTCATCTGCTAAACTCATCAGCCTATTTTTTTTCCACTAAAGAATAATGTCGACACAGACTCACTTCAGCCTCTGTGAACGTGTGACGATGGGAAGTCGAAGCCTCTCTCACCTCTGCGTCCCAGTGTTTGTCTTGTTGCTGTGTTTTCCCTGCTGCTCCATAATTAGTTTCCATTATCTCTGGCTACAGGTGCGCTTTGTCAGGAACGTCACCTCGTGGAGAGAGATGAAGCCCGGCTTCTACCACGGCCACGTGGCTTATCTGGACTTTTCCAAGTAAAGCCCTTCATTTCCCGTAATACCATTAATATCCAGATTAGTTAGAGACAGTTACCAGGGCAGATAAGGCGAGGTCATGTATTGATTGCTAACATGTTCTTTAGTGTTGATTAACTGCATTGTTGTCCTTATCTTCCTCGACACTATCATTTCACCGATCACAGGTAATTATCCTAATGGTGCAAGAGTTCCTCACTGAGAAGAGACCCGTTAACTCTTAGTGTCGCTTCTCCCCGAAGCTGCCACTCGCTCATTGATGGAAAGGCTGATTCTTTACTGCAATAAATGTTATTAATTATGTGGCAGCTTCATGGTCTGTTGGAAACGAGGACTCTAGTGTCTGTTCAGTGCAAATCAAATATATGTAAAGCCTTTTCTTTTTGTTAGATACGGGGCGAGGGGTAAGCCGATGTACATAAATGTGGTCCGGGACCCCATCGAGCGCCTGGTGTCGTACTACTACTTCTTACGTTTTGGAGACGACTACAGGCCGGGTCTGCGACGGAGGAAGCAAGGGGACAAAAAGGTCTTTATTTATTTTTTAGCTCAAATGAATCCGTTGTTTCAGGGTCTATCACTTGTCCACACATGAATGTATGCTAATGTTTCTGTTGTCTTTCAGACCTTTGACGAGTGTGTGTCATCAGGGGGGTCTGACTGCGCTCCTGAGAAGCTCTGGCTGCAGATCCCCTTCTTCTGCGGCCACCATTCAGAGTGCTGGTGAGTGCTGGCTGCACCTGCCTCATCACAAACAGAACACAGTAATCTAAATGTCTGGAATTAATGTTCATCCCAAAATCCAGAGTTTTGATAATAACTTAGAAAATGAACAGTTTGAACAAAGTTTGAAGCAGGTGGCTGTTGGATTCATTTACATTTGGCTAAAGATGGTTGTTTGAAGGAGGAAACACCACTCTGCATAATTTCTGATGTTTGAAAAATTAGGCATGCACTTGTTTGCACTGTACACAAGAGTGGCAGTTTGTTTAAAGTTTGATCTTAGGATCATCAGATTCATGATGGACAGTAAACCCCACCAGGCATGTCTCTGTTACGTTGCTGTAATGTTGTTTTGGTCCATTCTCTACATGACTTCAAACCCCACCAGGAGCATTTCAGAAGCGTTTTGCTCACCAGACTTTGTTAACTTGCTCAGATTTATTTTTTTTCTGGCTTAGTTGCTTCTAAATATGTAAATATGCTACGTAGTTAATTTGTTTCCCTTTGGCTGTTTTAATGACCATCAGTTTGCACAGGGAGTTTTATTTTGAAAATCAACAGGTCTCTCTGTTTCTGTGTCTGGCTTCCTGGCTCGTGGCGTCTGTCAAAAATAGAATGGCTGTGTATTCTTCACAGAGCCGAGTGAAGCGCTTCTGAACCGCCGCGGGCCGGTGGGTTTAAAACATTGACTAGAACGGCTACGGTTAGCTCCGCGCCGTGGTGCACACAGAACACATCACTATGCCCGGTGGAGCAGAGGTTTTTTTATTCCACCGATTGTTCTTCCTTATCTAAACCTGGTTGCCTACATTACCCAAAATCCAATTCAAAAGCTAACACTTCAGTCAGAGTTGGTAATGACTTAAGTAGCATCAGGCTGATGATGATGAGCAGGCCACAGAGGTGTTGGAAGTGAATTTCTTTGTAAATCCACACCTCCAGATTTTTGTCATTTCAGACATTTCTTCAGCTCCAACTGATGCAACATCATACCACTTTCTCACATGTGCAGTAGGACTGTATGAGGAGCTGTTAAAGAAAGCAAACTTCATCACAATAAGTAACCCCTTCCACTCTCCTCATCGCTCCCATGGCTCTATACTCCATCCATGATGGCTCCATACAGACGTGATGGAACCTTCCTCATCAGGACATGAAACAAACACAAATGTCACATTCGCATCATGTTTTCTGCGTTGTTTTTCACCAGTTGACGTTGAACTGGACTGTTGGCTGCACCAAGGTCTCAACCAGTCTGATAACAGGCCTTTGTGGCAAATGAAAAGACGAGAAGCAGCTGTGTGCGATGTCAGCCGTTCACCACAGTCCTCTCTGTTCTTCTCTCTGTTCTCTGTTCTATCTGCTTCATCATTAATAAACAATGACCTCATCATTTATCCTTTTCAATATGACTCTAATATAACCTGTCCCTGCAACCAGCATGTCACTCATGCTACCTCGCTAACATAGCAGTCAGTAAGGTATCTAGCCTTTTATTATTATTATTAATAAACCTGCCCCTGTCTGTAGATGAACAGGGTGTATGCTGTCATGATGGTGGTATGAATGTTTTCTAAGGTGGTGTATGGTGTAATCCATGCAATGATGTCGATGATCCAACTCCTCCTCTAGTAATTGCGTAATGGTCGTGGGTCGAAAGAGTTCATTCATCTTCGTTTGCAGATTATCTTTAAATATGGTTCAAATTTGTGATACATTTGGTTGGAAACAGCTGTGGTTATTGTCACATTTTCATTTCATACATTTATGGTTATGGTTCTAGAAAAAAGAAACCCTGTAAATGTAAATCAAGCATAAGCAAATGCATTATGCTACCCGTTACCAGTATGTTTGTTTGTCTACGAGGTCAGATCAGATGATGCTAATATGGTGTCTGCTGTTTTGTGTGCAGGAATGCAGGCAGTAGATGGGCCCTGGAGCAGGCCAAGTACAACCTGGTGAATGAGTACTTGTTAGTTGGAGTGACTGAGGAGCTGGAGGACTTCATCATGATCCTGGAAGCAGCACTGCCACGCTTCTTCAAGGGAGCCACAGAGCTCTACAGAACCGGTACCAACACACAGCACATATCTCCTCACAGTCAGCTTTTGCTTTTGACTGTTGTTCGTGAAATCACTATCAATCAAGTGAAGCATTATGTTGAGCTTTTCATGCTCAACACTCTGTGACCCTTTGTTTCTTACCACCTTCTTATGTTCCTCCAGGAAAGAAGTCCCATCTGCGGAAGACCACCGAAAAGAAGGCCCCCAACAAAGAGACAATAGCCAAGCTGCAACAGTCCGACATCTGGAAAATCGAAAACGAGTTTTATGAGTTTGCACTCGAACAGTTTCAGTTTGTGCGTGCCCACGCTGTCAGGGAAAAAGATGGAGAACTTTACGTCCTGGCCCAGAGCTTCTTCTATGAAAAGATCTACCCCAAAGTGAACTGAACGTATAGTCAGAAAAGAGTGACAAGGGCTGCATGGGGACTTTGTCTATTAGAAGTCATTTACACTGGGAGGAAAAGACACAAGTTCACCAAGTGGTGGTGGTGAACCCTCAAATGCTTTTTAAGGGACTCATATTTTGACCTGTTTCAGGTGGCACTGTGGAATTTCTACAAAGAATGTGTCTAATTGTTTTTTTATTGCTGGTGCAGCTGTTGAGAAAAGCGAACATGGATCAACTTCAGTCTGAGCTGTAAGAAAGAATTCAAGCCTACAGCAGACTGAAACAGTCACTCAGTGTGATAGATCTCAAAACCCACAAGCAGCCTTTGATTCATGAAGTCCTGTGTTTGGTTTTTTTGTGGCCGTCAAGATAAAAGCAGCAAAACTGTAGTTCAACAAGTTTGAACGCATGTTTAACTGATTATTTTCTGTCTGACAGATTTGAAAAGACAGTGACAGTCGAGGAAGCTCTTCGCTGTTGTACATGTTTTTGCACAGTACGTTTTAGTGCACAAATCCTTGTTTACATCGACAAAAGATAAAACTCGAAAACAAAAGATCCGAGCTGCGTTTGTACATACTGTATTAACATGCAGTGAACATGTTTTTGGACCAAATAGTAGCAACAGAATTTAGATTGGACCGTTGCATCCTTTGGTGCGTGACTAGTAATTTTTTATCCCACTGAGATGTTCTCAATTTTTTAGACATGTTTAACACATCGTGTCAGTATTTTATCACAGGAATCATGCTGTGCATCTTTGATATATCTGATAGCTGATGTTAGCCTGTGGAAGAACCACAGCTGGAGCAGGAGAAGTACAGGGTTTACCGAGCTTTGACGTGGTCACAGGGTTATTTTTAGCAGAATGAGACAAGGCCAGAGGTCGTACTGATAGTGCCTTTATTACAACCTTTAGAACATTTTTTTATTTGTTAATCTGCAATCATGTTTTCATTTCTGTGTGTGTGTGTGTGTGTGTGTGTGTGTGTGTGTATGAACTGCAGGTTCTGTTTCTCTTTTGTTTCACACTCACCCTTTTTAACAAGCTAAACATAAATGCATTCCTGAAAATGATCCCTTGTTTGTGTCTGAAGTTGTTCGTGGCATGTTAATCACGATGGCACTAGCAGGAAGTAGCTTGGAGCATGTCTTTCATTAGGTATCACTGTGAGGCAGTTTTAATGACACCGCTGTTAACCTTTGAATGAGCGGGCTGCTCCAACTATTTTAAATTGCACTTCCAAGCACATTGACCACTTCCTGTATTTCCCATAGTGCAATTTGGCGGCATCTTTTGTTAAACCTTCCCTGCCCTTTTTGACATTTATGATGATATGATTACTTCATTTAGCAAACATTTGCTAACTTGCAGCAAGCACAAAGTACAGCTGATGCTGATGAGACTGTGATTGAAATACTAGCAGGTAGTACATTTCATGAGCAAAAGTTAGAGTAACGTTATCTAGGAATTGGTCATTTATGCAATTTAGCCATCCGCGGCTGGGAAATAAAGCCAATTTAGAAGTGCCAGAAACTGCACTTCCTCGAACAGCCACTTGAGTCTGGCTACAAAAACGGGTCAGTGTCCATAAGTCCCCATGTTAAAATGTCCAACTTCACAGCAGAAATAAACATGTTTACAGCCTGGTACAAAAAACAGTTTTGGTCTCTATAGCTAATTTCTCCGTTCATGACAACTGTACTGAGGGTGGATTTATATACAACTCACCTGTTCAGATTATATTAAGGCTTAAAGTTATGCAGAATTGATAGCATTAACAGCACCTTGATTGACAGGTAGGTGCTGTTACAGATGGCCTGATTGAGCAACCAGGCATCGTTCAACCTAGCTCAGCTCAGCTAGCTCAGTCCTTTTTTCTTCTTAGCTTCCTCTGACATCAGCTTTGTTCAGAGAGGTTACTGAGATGAGGTTACATTGTCTGCTTGCCTGACTCCAGTTGTAGCAAGACACTCACTATGCTATCCTCAGATTTCAACATGTTACCAGTCAGTGCAATACCAAAATGGCAATGGAGTTATAGAGAAGTTACATAATGTCATTTTAAGGGATTACCAACTTAATTACAATTCAACCTGAGGGGAACATGAACAGTTGTAGGAAATTTCATGGCGACCCAACATCAATGTGACAGTAGAGGAAGTCAGGGGATCACCAAAGTCAGTATGATTCATCCTCCAAGTATGCATTGATTTAATTATACACAACTGCTGGAAGGATTGTTGAATGGACGGATTGATATTTCAGTCTTGTCCAGGTAAAACATGCTGACTTTAACCATGTTGTAAACACCATGGATTCTACATTTTTCAATCATAGAAATGTTTGGTCTATAAAATGTCTGAAAATGGTGAAATATGTTGCAGTGTCTGTCTGACTAAAAAGAAATGATATTAAGTGTTCATATTCAGATATTTTTCAGTAATCATAGAAAGAAGAAGAAGAAGAAGGCAAGAAGAAATGTTTGCCAACAAATGGATGATCAAAATAGTTTTCTGTCCGTCTAGACAATGAATTGAATGTTTGTATTAAACTATACTCTTTTGATTGGGGATGTTTCTGTGGAGGCTTCATATTTGTAGTCTTTTTTTTTTCTCTGGGGATTTGATTTCATCCACTACATGGGGGCATTGACTGCTCCCATATGTGGACAATCAGGGCATGTTTTTTCACCATTTTTCTCTTGCACTGATTTACATGAGCCCAGTCACTCTTGACTCCATTTCTCGTCTTTTGGCTCCATAATTACAGAATAATTGCTTCGCTATATCTTACTCAACAGGGAGTACTTAACCACTGAAACCGTGAAATAACAGACTGGGACGGGATGATCTGCTGAAGTCAGCGCTATTACCAACTCTTGCCTCCTCTCTGATGGGAGAATAGACAGGAGGGAGGGAGAGTGTCTGCAGGGAGAAGCGCTCGCATGCTCCACCAGTCCACAGCCTGTTCTTGTGTCTACACAGAGACGAGCACAAAGGCCCCAACCCATATTTGATGCTTTGTGGCCATGGACACAAGGAGAGGCTGCCCGTCTCAGAAAATAGAACTCAATTAACAGTTTAGCTGCAGGCATATTGGAACGTTGTTTCATTAACGAGATGAATACAGTCTGATAATTACTTCATCTCAATTAGAAAAAAAGGCTACACTCTATATTGATTGTGGCTGATGAGCTTGAAGGTTAATTAGGAACACAATATTTCAAAAGTCTCTTCTGCTTTGTTGTTGTGGGAACTGCTTGTTGGTGTTTTTTAAGGACTGCGTAGGTCTTCCTGCTTGATTTTATCTATTCAACTAAAGGTTTGTCTTTTGTTTCAGCAAAATAACCTCCTCCCTCCCTCTCCCCTAACCTTGACTCCAGTCTCTGTTTGAAGTGCCCAATTTTGGCATCAGTTTCTGTCTCTCTGTTCCGCTGTGAACCATTAGAGGGAGCCCTGGTCCTTCTGAATGCCTCCTCAGAGCAGCATGGGAGCTTCGACTGACTGAAACGGTTCACCAAGCCCCCATTAATGCACCTGTGCAAAGCCAAATGGAACAAACTAATAGTGCATTACCATTAACAATACAAATTACACCATTAGGCACACTTGGCTCTCAGGCCTTGTGATAGCTATAAATAGTTTCACTTGGTCTTGGACAATTTGTGCTGTACTTGCATAATGACAGCACTCAAATTAATTCATGGTGTGCAAATGGAGTGCCCATATTGCTGCATGTTGTGAAAGGGTACATTTTGGGCTTTTTTTAATGATGTGACTCTTCCTGCAGAACCACCTTTGCAAGAGGAATTGATCAGCGAGGCCAGCAGCCCTAACATAAGTAAAACGTCTCCATTACAACCCATCTAGAGCATTTGATCCTGATATTGCTGAAGCTGTGCAGAGTAATGACCTCTTTTTGTCAATGAAAGTTGGCTGGAGTACTAGAAATGGCCCTCTGGATTGGTTTTGGACCCTTTTTCAGCAGACCATAGGAGACCCAGCACAGTTTTTGCAGCTAGCTGACCTCAAAGTGGTTTCACTACTGCTCCATAAAACAAACAGAGCAGAGCAAAGGCAGCTTGACTGCCCCTCACTGGGACTGTGGACAGGACCTTAAAGCGCTTAGCCAAAGGGTACCATTATGTGTACTACTTTTCACTGTGTTTTATGTAAATGCGCCATGCTGAAATGGAAGGTAAAATTAAGCCAGCATGTCAAAGGCACTGGGCCAAGAAAACTTTAAGTGTTCCTGATATTCCTATTTTACTGGAGTCTGGTGCAGATGATGGATTGTAGCTGATGGGGGTAGAAAACGATGGAAGCTATCAGCATCATAAAGCATTGCCAGATTCATCCATTTATGGTTTCTTGCCTTCTAGCCTGTTACACATTGACATTTGACGATGTCAAAAGGATAGTTAAACAAGACTAACAGTCTACAGCCATGCTACCAGCTCTGTGAGGCTGAATTTAGGCACAGTGTAGCCTCAGTTTGTGCCTCTCATTCATTAGTGTCTGATTCCACAACCCAATCAAGGACCAATGTTGGTCCCCAGATCCCAGTCTGAAAACCACTGCTCTAAAGATACATTACCTGGTGACATACAGTACATGAGAAGCACAAGATGGGGCTAGCAGTGGTGCTTTGAGCTCTACAGCAGTATGCCAACATGCATACAATGAAAATGCTGATTTTTAGCAGGTTTTACAGTCTTCACCATCTTAGTTTATTTAGTACTTTTACACAGAGTTTAAAGCCATGAGATCACCAACATTACTGCATTGCATCCTGAGAGGACATCAACGTCAGGTCCAAATCTCATTGCAATCCATCTAATAGTTGAGTCATTTCACTGATGGTGGTTATAGAGCAAAAGTTTGTACCAAAGTCGGTAGGATCCATCCTCTGGGAACCATGCATGTCTGTACAAATTTTATCCCAATCCATCTTTTAGATGTTAACATATTTCAGTTAGGGTAGGGTTTATCTTCTGAATGACTACACAAATGTTCATGACAATCCATTCAATAGTTCTCATTTCACAAAAAAACAAGAACCTCAGGGTGGTGCTATTTACTAATGGGCACCTTTCTAATCTCGCGACCACTCAAAGCTCATATCTCATTCACCCATTCACACACTGATGGCGTCAGCTGTCATCAGTTTTAGGAGCTAACTATTCACGCAATTTGGGATTCAGTCTCTTGCTCAAGGACACTTAAACATGCAGACTGGGATCAAACCACCAATCTTATGATTGGTGGATGACACTCTCTACCTCCTGAGCCACAGCCGGCATAACCAAAGTTTTTTCATTGCATCCTCTGGGTATCATGAATATCTCTGCAAAATTTCACAGCAATCCATCAAATAGTTATTGAAATCACTCAGTATGAACCAAAGTGGTGGAGTGACCAACAGACAGATTGACATTACAGTCCCCACAAATCACAGACAACACTTAACCTGGGCAGTAATCCATGCAAACCATGACAGGAAGACAATAGTGCAATACGACTCTTTTATAGATACACTCTTATCAATTAAAAAGAACATGGGCAGGAAGATCACATCCATCATTTACATGTACTGTAGGAGTACATGATGTAATACATAATGGACAACATGAGCCTGTGAGCACAACAGGGAGGTTGACCCTGTACAGGAAACTCTCTGATACTCTTAATTAGATTGCTGTATTGTAGTTTGACCTTGGCGGAAGACACTCTACTCTCTCTCTCTCTCTCTCTCTCTCTCTCTCTGTGTGTGTGTGTCTCTCTCTCTCTCTCTCTCTCTCTGTGTGTGTGTGTGTCTCCTCTCTCTCTCTCTCTTCTCTGTGTGTGTGTGTGTGTGCTCTCTCTCTCTCTCTCTCTCTCTCTCTCTCTCTCTCTTGGTTGTGCTGGCAGACTGAGAGCACATAGTGGTGCATGGGCATTTTCTCCTGGAGGGTAGGAGAGAAATGCAATCAGCAATTCAATCGTGGCCATTGTGTAGCAGTGCTGATGAGCTTTGCAGAGTAGATAATGGATTAAATTATTTATCCCCCTTTCTCCCCACCCTCCTCCTCAGTGCTTATTGTTGCCTCCTCTTTGTGCTGCTACAGCGGTACACAGACGTAGGTTGAAGGCCTAGATCACTTGCTGCCTTTCATAGATCTAATTTTTCTAATTAGCGCTTGAATGCAGAATGTTCTCTCCCCTTACCCCTGCCTCCGCTGCGCGTTCATTGTCAGATACGTTCCATGAGGTGAGCATGTGAACCTATCAGCGTCCAATTCAATGACAGAGAATACCACTGAACCACTACATCACCATCACTCCTCCCGCACTTCTCTTATTGAAACACTAAATGATCCTGATAATAACCTAATCAAGGACAGTTTCTTCAAATGAATGCTGTTAGGCTGTAGCAGCTGTGCAGAGGACTAGCTGATCTGGGATCAGGAACACTTTGACCAAAATGTCACTCCTCTAAATGTTTTTAATTATGCAGTGACCATATGGAGGAGATAGGACAATCTATACATGATATCGATTTTGCGTTATTCAATATGCACTATGACTGACATAATGCTACGACAGCTGTCAACATCATTATCAGTTCATCATCAGCACTTCTTTAAATACTCTAATGTGCCGCTGATTGTTCCAGTGAAGTGTCTCAGCAGCAAAGAGGAATTAGAAAACAGATGCATTAAAATTCAAATGAGGAGCTTCTATTATAAACAATATGAGGGATGAAAAGTAATACACACACCAAACTGTAAATGCTCCAAATAAGTATGTTGCTCAAAAATAAAGTGAGCCAGTAGCTGAAACAATAGAAGTGTTATAAAACTGCAGATCAGTAAGGTTTACAGTAAGTCATTTGACTAAAATATCTTCTAACGATGAACAATTTCATGACATCTATTTACGCTTTTATTTTTTTGTTAAATTTGCCTTAAGGACTGGCTGTGACTGGCAATATTTTATATTTTAGTTATTCATCAAATCCCATGAAAACCCTGTCACTCAAACCTTTCTGACATCTCTACCCTGTTATTAGTGCTCAGCCGCCGAGCCCATTCGCTCCTACAGTGCTGTGTTCATGTTAATGAAGCAACATGTCACCCGGCGTAACAGTGTGACTCACTGATGGAGCTCTGTGGCACAGAGGAGGCTTGATACACAGACAAGACTTGTTAGCAGCGTCGACTCGTCGTTGGTTTTTGTTCTTTTTATGTTGACAAGAGAAAATATAGAATATCACCAAACTTATCCTTTAAGATGTGTTCATATTCAATCTCTAATATGTGCACTAAAAGTTACTACATAGTTATGGAAACTCAGGGAGAGAGCCAGTGAGAGACAAAGAGAAGCAGAGATGGTGACACTATTATTTTATAAAACAAGACAGTTTTTATTCAGGAGTCTGGCTGTACGTTCTAATCAAAGTAAATCATGTCTAAGTTTAAGTCCAACAGTTGGAGACTATATATTACTATTATTAGTAGTATCAGTACAAGCTGTAGTACAGTCCCTTGTATATACAGTACATTTGCATACATGCATTTGTCTCAGTGAACATCCAAACAAGCAAATTCATCTTTCCACTGTTTGAGATCAGGCCTGTGTGGCAGAGCTCGTTCTTCTTCCCTAACAGCTAATACCCATTTTAGAGTGTTGACAGATGATGCAACTGTTGTGGTCACATCCAAAAAAAAAAAAAAGTGCCATCAGTGTCTCACATGCAGACAGGAGTGATGCAGACTCCATGTCTACAAGCACTCCCTATTATTCTTGTTGTGGCCGGTGGAGGCTTGCATGTACTCTAAGTTCCAGAGCAATGTGGCCTGCTTGTGTTACATACTTTTGTGGGCCGCCTCCCTGACAACTGGCAACAAAGGATCTATTGAGCAGAGGCAGCGACGAGGGGCTTTGATGGGTAATCTGCATGCGTTTGTAGAGGAAACTGGAGCTGGGTTGAAGGAAACAGGTGCAACTAATTACAATATCCCCAGTCCTCTTTTCCTCTGGATTTCCTCCTGCCTTCTCTCCTTCTTTCATTTTCTTTATCATCCTTGTTTTCCTTATTGCGAAATCTTTCGCTAGGGTAAAATTCCCTAATGAGACTTCACCATACACACAGACATGCACACACACACACACACACACACACACACACACACACACATGCTGCAATAACACAGTGTTCGGCTTCATTCGCTTCCTCCTCACAGGTCAGACATCAAAGTGGAGAGGTGAAATCTACGAGGGAAGTAACAGGAAGACGTTTTAATTTAATACTTCACACTGCACGTGTTACTGCTTTGTTCTTTGCACGTCATCAACGCGTTTTCCAACCTTTGATAAACTGAAAGCGGGCGACACGCTCACTACAATACGGTACCTCGCATGTATTCTGCGTGAACAACTGTGTGCTTACAGGCGGTCTACACAGCAAAATAATTGAAATCTGAGAGGTTGCTAAAGCACCTGGCACTAAGTGTTACCTCTACAGTAGATGTGATTTCCAACATGTCAAGTATCAGAGCTCCATTGCTGAGTCCAGCACAGAGCTCTAATACATGAGGCCATTCTGTGTAGACACACTAGATATAAATTTAAAACTGGATCCATGATCAGACCTTTTGCTTCCAAATGTCTCCTTTCCTCCATTTTCCTCAGAGCTTGATTTGAGCAGAGGCCATTGGCCAAATCCATACAGATAAATCATAAAAATAAGCTGCTCAATACATAATACATGTGTTTGGCACCCTCTGTATACCCTCTGAGTTACAGACTTATATTCAATTTGGCAGCGTGCAGTAGGAGGGATTTCCATGTTGATGTTGAGTCTGACACAGAATTGACATAAATTGACCATTCACTAGATAGCTTAGCAACTGTAACTTGGCAAGGCAGGTCTGTCAAGTTTTGGATTTCTCTATATGCTGAAGCAGTGTGAGTATGGTAAGCTGCACATGTTAGCATGTCCAGCTAACTAGCTTACTACCTGCAATTAATCTATTATGCCATGGCACCATGTTGGCAGCCAGTTACAGTAGCTGTTTTGTGTAAAACAGTTTTTTTGTACCAGGCTGTAAACATGTTTATTTCTGCTGTGAAATTGGACATTTTAATATGGGCGCTTATGGAGGTTTAAATGTTCTGTAGCCAGCCTCAAGTGGCTGTTTGAGGAACTGCAGGCTTCATTTCACAGCCATGGAGTTTGACACTTGGTAGAGATTTATGATTTGCCTGTTTTCTGTCATACTTCATAATACATAAAAATAAAGCCACAGCTCTTTGCTTGCACTCAAAAGCAACTGTTAGTGCTAAGCAGTGCTAGCATACTCTCTCACAGTGATCACAGTGCTGAAGTGAGGAGAGGAAGACGGAGATGCAGAGCTGGATCTGAGCGCCAGGAGCAGAAAGGATGGTGCAAGCCATGTGTACTGTCTTTTATCTGTATTTCGGGCGTGTGAATGTGTATGAATGGTTAGCTCCTAAAACTAATGAGCAGTTGGCACCTCGCATGGCAGCCAATGCCATCAGTGTATGAATGTGTGAATGAGATATGTAGTGTAAAAGAGCTTTGAGTATTTACCATATCATGGGGATGTAAGATCACTCCTAATAAGATGGAGGAGCTAACGGTGCTAACCAGGCCACAGAGGGAGTACAGAGAGTGTAGCATCACAGAGACGTGGCTGAATGAACTCACTGAGGACTCTGGATGGCTTTCAACTTGTCAGAGTGGACAGCTATAGACAGACAGGAAAACAGGGAGAGAGGGGCTATGGCACAGGGCAGAGGACTCAGACTTTTGTGTCTGTGGCACATGCTCTACCAGTTGAGCCACCAGGGCGGCCCTATTGAGTATTTTTTTTATCAACATTGTATATTGTGAGGCAAGGAGCCAAATAATCCAAACTCTATCTTATCTTATCTTATCTTATCTTATCTTATCTTATCTTATCTTATCTTATCTTATCTTAATAGTTACGCTAATGTATTGCTCTGTCTCTTGCATAACCCGATCCCAGTCGTTACCCAAGATAGTGTCTATCCTTTCTATTATAAAACAACTTTAAGGATACGTACAATAAAACATAAATTCATTTTTATGTCTGTAGATCTTTAAATTCGCCCATATCATATACGTCAAACCAGGACTAAGTCACTGTTCCATGCAGTACAAAAATATCTTTGGCTTCAGTCTTTTATGATATATCATGTGTGCAGCCAAGTGCATATTTATGACCCTCTGTGTGTTTGTGTTTCAAATTGAGCAGACAATAATTAGCTAGTTAACAAGCTAGCCACAACACATATTTTAGTTACAGTTACAGTCATAATATTGTAATGAGCATTACCGTGAGACATGAGAAGCCTGGTTTTGTTTTTGTCGCTAAACTAAGAATTTTGACTTGTAAATGTGTCACTGTTATCGTTTTAAACCACGTGGCATGTGAAAACGCAAAGCTTGACAGATGTAGCAACAGTAACTAAAGGGGGCGGAGCTTAGTGAATGTCGATTTACATTTACATTTTTTGTTTGTTTTATTGTCAAACATAACGTTCAGTGTGACCGACATGCAACATGGTGGAAAGTAAATATGCTGTGATGTACTTATAATACAGTGACAGAACACATTCATTAATTACGCTGTATATGCACTCCTAGCTTTCATTAGGCACAGCACTGAGGATTAAAGTACAAAAGTGAGACTTATTCTTTAATATGGTGAATATGAGTGTGTGTCAGTGAAGCAGAAAAATGACTCGTCTATTTGACATAAAAGCCAGAGCTGGCTGTTAATTGATGCCCTTAGATCTCCGTCTTTTGTTCTTCTTTATCTCGTAGTCTAGTCCTTGAGCTCTCCTTTATATCAGTACATGATCAAAATATGGAGTAATTCATTTGCAGTTCTGTGTCACGTGGTTTCATTCGCCGCAAATATAGTCAAAGACATTCAGCGGAAGGTGCTGCACTTATGCGGTCCCTCTTGTGCATGTTGGAGAGCTCGTCCTTGTATTTTACCGCCTTTACAATCAGTCATTATAATCTTTGTGGACACAAAGGAAAAAAGGCTGTTATTTAATTATACAGATCCATTCAGTTCATGGTGAGTGAGTCACATTAAGACAATTCAAAGCCTGCTATCTTCCAATAACACATTCCAAAGTCTCTGTTTCATGCAGGGTGCAATATCTTCTCCTGCACTGCCACACCTCCAGGACAGATTAGCTCCATCTATGTGTGTGGGGGGAGGAAAGGAAAACAATCTTGCACTAACAAAACCATTATTAGTTCATTATGAATTAGAGAGCCACATCTGCAACTAATACATGGCCAGGTGGGATTTGTAAAGAGAGTACAGTGTGGAGTTTGTTCCACTAATGCATTATAAACACTGTGAGAACATGTGGCCTTTGAGGTTATAGTTACACTGGATGTGGAGCTTGATGTTGCTCAGATATAATGTTTCTCACATGGGTCAACATTTTTCAATTAAACAATCTGGGATGAAACGAAGCGGTGCCTTTGCTTTTGCTCGTAGACAGCTTTCATTTCAGAGCTTGAGTCTCACTTTTGTCCACTTTTTATTAAATTTCAGGACTTGAATTCTCCCTTTTCTGTCTGCTTTTTGTGGCAGTCTCGGTCCATTTGTGAATGAATAGCACATTAATCAAATCCAGGGATAAAGACAAAAGAATGGCCACAGCTAAAATGCTGAATGTTTTACCCTGCATGAGAAGATGAAAAATATCTATATCTATCTATAAAGCAATCAGCAGCATATTTGTTGCAGCTAGAGTTAAGACAACATTCATCTAAATTCTATTTAGCTCTTAGTTGTCCTGTCAACTCTGTGACTAGGAAGGTGGGTAAAAGGCCATTTTCCCAGGCTGCTCAACCAGACTTTGGCTTGAAAGAGAAGCACCGCAATGAGAGAAAAGGACATCAAAATTGGCCTCTTGTCATCAGGCCCTGGTATGATCCCCATTTGCCTTTCTCCGGGCGATCCGTCAGCAAGCCTTGATCAAAAGGGATACGTCTTCAAGCATTCCCCCTTTCTAAGAGATGAGTGTCCCTCACTGTCCCACTGCAATCACTTCCTGTGAGCCAGGAAGCCCCAAACAAAGGCCTGCCTCTTTCTCCCGGCCAGCATGAGTGCAGAAAAAGAAATACAACACATATTTATGAGATTATCTGGCATCTCACGTTTCATTATAATGAAAGAAAGAATTGTTTCTGCCTCGCAGAGTTGAAACATGTGACACCAGGAAATGGTTTGGTGCTGTTACTCTCTTGTCTGAGAGGAGGAGTGTATTTTTTTGGCAAGAGGGATATGTGATGATGCTATTCAGAAACTGGTTGGACAGTTTGGGATCAGCAGGGGAGGAAGGCCACATGCAGTCTGGAGAACTATAAAGATGGAATGGAAATGTTCTCATATGCCACAAATTAGATTAATAATGGTATTACCTTATTGCCCTCATTCACTAAAATTCTAAGTATATTTTAGATGAGCAAACTGAACTTTTTCCGAGGCAGCAGCTGTAGCCTAAAAGCGAGAGAAGTAGGTTTGTATCTGTTGGACTTTCCACACCAGCTGGGAAACTCTCAGTGCTGAAAAAGAATGAGTAATGTTTTTGCCTCCAAAAACAACCACTTTGCTCCCATTTGTTCCGCTAATGCTGCTCAAAGGCCAAAAACTAGATGTCTGTGGTTACAAGACCAAGAAAAGAACATGCCTACTTAGCAAAACCTCTCCCATGATAAATAAAGGTATAAGCAGCCGCAGGACACTTGCTCTGCCTGTGTTTGCTCTGGGTGCCCGAGTGACACAGACACTCCGTTTCAGTGGGATCATCTGAGGCAAAAACCTGCAGCTACAAGGCTGCTTTAAAGGAGATGTCCTTTCGACTTTGCTCCATGGTTCACATATGGATCATCTACAGTGTGTGTGCTGAGGCTATTTTTGGCACTTAATTGTTGAACTTTATACATTCCTGCCCATTTGCATACTGTATATGTCCATACATAAGATGACTGCAGTAGCAGCTGCACCCTTTCCACACTTAAAAGTAGGTCAGAGAGGGCAAGAAACGTGTGCAGTAGGTGCACACGGTAGGTCAATGATGCTGCACGAAATAAAATAGCTTACATATAATAGCTATATATATATTCCGCAGATTAAAAATTCATAATAAATGACCACGTCCACATTGTGGAAACAGCGTTTTTCAGTGCGGAAATGCAGGTGTGGCAAGAGGAGAAACACAGCAACCAAAAACATATAGAATCAAAGAGCAAAAAATAGCCAGCTGCAACCGAGGAAGTTAGTTTATGGCCAGCAGCGTGTCACAGCATGCTGGTGTCCAGAAGGTCAAATTGCCGGCTTTATAGATGTTAACAATAGCAGTATAAGTGGTTACTGCATAGACACAACCATTTGAGAATGTATGCATGCACTGACAAAAGTATGCTTTGAACCAACATGTCATGCCAGGTGTTCTTCATATTTCCATTAAACATGTTGACAATAGTAATTTTGTTCATGTCAAGGGGTGAAAATGAAGTAAAGCTACAGCACTAGAGGAGAAGTGGGCTGACCTACGACGGCTCCATTCGGTGTGCTGAGGTAAGATGTTTAGTTTCTATAATCAAAAGCTTTCACTCAGTGCTCTTCATTAAGAGTCTCATGGCAGAATTCTCTTTGTGACTCTGACGTGGCAGACATGAGGTCTCCTTATGCCCATTCAACATAGAAGGAGTTATTCAGCTCAAAGAAAATGAACTTGACATATTAAATATATGAATTTGAAATCAGAATGAAGATGCAATTAGCACAGAGAAAATACAGGAAACATTCTGTGCAGCTCTGGGTAACCATAGTCACAGAGATTAGCAGACTCTAACTACTTACACTGGTACTGTACTTTTTGTACAGTTTTGAGGTACGTACCAGCAGCTTTATTTTTCTACTCAACTACATTTCAAAGGAAAATACTCTACTCTTAGATTCATTTGACAGGGACAGTTAGGCCAACTAGATATTCTGCAGGTTCTGATTTAAAGGATAGTCGAAACATTTTGGCTTTTTGAGAGTGTAATGACAAGTTGAACCTTTTTCAGCTCTGCAAGGAAGATTTGACTTGTTGGTTCTTTAAAGGACCAGCTGCTGCAAAAGGTCCACTTAAAGAACAAGTCATTAGTATTCCAAAGAATCTTTAAAAAAAAGATTTTAAAAAACTTTTAAAAATTTTTAAAAAAACTTTTAAAACTTAACAAACATAAAACGGTTCTTCAAAGCACAAAAAGTGCTACAAGTGAGACTTAAAGAACTCTTTCTTAGCGTTCAGTTCCCCAAAGAACCTTAAATAGCAAAAAAAGAAGAAGATTATGGTGGATTTTTTCAGACTAGCCGCTACCCCCTATTTTCAATCTTTATGCTAAGCTAAGATAAGCAGCTATCGACTGGTATCGATCTTCTCCCTTACCTCTCGATAAGAGAAGGGAATTTATTAATAATTTACCAAAATATCAAACCATTCCTTGAACATACAAAACATCAAATAAAATGTGCATTTTTATCAATTAAACTTGAAGTACTGATGTTAGCTCCATTTGAACCAGTTACAATATTTAAATTATTAGTTGAATAATTGATAAGTTATTAGAAATTGGTACGTGAGTACATTTTGATGATAAGATGTCTGCATTTTTACTAAGGAGTATTCTTCTTTGCAGTGGCCTATTACAACAAGAGCCAACACCCACACCTACCAAATCACAACATCGCACTGTCATCTGTATCTGTAATCCTGCCATGATTCCCAAAATGATGGACGAGCCTTTAAATACATGAGACTTTGATAGACTTGATACATTTTCTGATGCTGCAAACGTTTTGTTTACATCAGTCATGTCTGTAAGCACAGGAGACTTGTGCTCTTAATTATACAAACAAAATGCTTATTTTTCATCATTCAGTTAATTACCTGTAATTTACATGAGCACAAATATTACTGACTTTAAGTCAAGCATAACCACTTCATCCTCAGAGATTCTCAGAAATACATTAATATTGATAACATATGAATGTCATTCTCGTTTTGGGGCGGTTATCTTGAATTAAGTTTTTACTTGCAGGTTATTTTAGGTTTTAAACTAGTCCTCTGTTCCTGCATGTAGAGGTTATTGTTCTCTTGCTTTACAGCTATTCCTGTGTGTGTGTGTGTGTGTGTGTGTGTGTGTGTGTGTGTGTGTGTGTGTGTCGTGTGTGTGTCCAGTTCAAACACTTTGGGTACAAATTCACAACACAAAAGAGTGTGTTTTTCTTCCACTAATTGATTTTTCTTAAAAGCATTAATCTTGCCTCACTTATCCCCATCTGAAATCACACAGAAAATAGAACACTCTTTCACTGCCTAATTGCACTTTCTGACACGGCGTCTGATTTTCCTACAAATCTGGTGGAGCATTCATTTTTGATGTGACACAAAAAATAATAGTCCAAGGTCCCCAGAGGATGTTTTCCCTCCATCTGGGAAAGAAGTGGAAGGGTGAATGTACACCGTTATCTGCTTTTCATCACAAGCAACCTAAGCGGCTATAAATGAGGCAGGGCAGTAGAGCTTTGCAATGGTAAATAGGGTGTCTGATTGAAAGATTGGCCCACCTGGCCATGACTGTCAGGAGGCCTCATCCAAACGCAGGCAACCACAAAGCTCAGTCGGTGTCCTCCAGCAGTCACTTTCCCAGTCTGTGTCGCCCAAATGGCCCAGGACGGGACCCGTGTCTGAGGAGATTGCTTTCAGCGCTGTGACTGGACCCTGATAGAGGAACACTTATCTCTGGGTAATTACCCTCTGTGCACAATGAATAAAATGAGAGACAGCTCCATAATCTAAGGTCTGGCAAGCTCGAAGATTACACAGCCACTCACATTATTCGCCAAGACTAATATGCAAAGATGATAAGCAAGTGAGGTTATCTTTGGCTTGTCTTGATATAGAGTGGGAGTTGTTCAGATTTATTTTACACTGAAATGTATTTCATTTTAATTAGTGGAACACACATATTTTGAAAACCACTCTATTGCTGGATCGGTAGTGTTCCCTTGGAAACATAAAATGACTTTGCTGTGTATACCGCAGGGAATTGAACCTGCAAACTTATTTTAAGTCTGTTGTCCACCAATTTAGGCCACGTCTTGCACACACACACAAAAATAATGCATATTTGATTTTACTTCTCAGGAAGGTGAGAGTGTTTTCACAAAGTCAGTCAGTGCTTGTGGATATTTTGAGATCTCCATAGTCTCTTGTCTTTGTGGAGGGTATAAGACTTCACCACTCTATTGTTGAGCTTTGTAATTGGCTGTGTGTTCAGGACAAAAGAGGCTCATGGAGGGACCCTGATGAGAAACTGCCTCAATCCAGTTCCTCTGTTTCTGGATGGGCTTAATTAGAATTGCTGCAAAGACCCCAAGGGCCAAAGAGAGGGCCTATTTCATTTTCCTGTTGTCTTTTGTCATCCTCACATCGTCTTCCCTAATTATTTCAGAGCCAGGAAAATCTGCTCGAAGGACTGGGTAAGTGTCTGAAGAGGTCAGTCTCTTAGATTACACAGAAATGTATCATTTTAACTGGGAGAGAGGCAAAGTTTTGGCAGAAAAGACAAAAATTCCATTAATGTGCTGCGCAGAGTAAATATCTGTCATGCATAATCATACATGTGAGTGTGTGACCGATGATATACGCCACAGGCCAACCAATAGAGTATATAGCCAAATATATTAATTATACAGAGGATTCCTGTGGTTAAAGGTCCAGTGTAGATTGAGGGGCTCTATTTACAGAATATGGCAGCAGTGGAATATACTTTGCAGAACTATCCTTACTCTTTCTTTATTTTCTGGTACAATCATCTAAAAATAAGAATCATTTTGATACATTAGAATGAGCCTTTTATATATATAGACAACACAGGTCCTCTTCCAAAGAGTCCACTGTGTTAAACAACCTTGTTTCTACAGTAGTCCAGAACAGACAAACTAAACACTGAATCGGGCACCATATTTTCTCCTTTACATTAAGAGGAGAGGGTGAAACGACGGTTACAATCTGCAACTACACCACTAGATGCCACTAAACCCTCCACACTCATTTGATATTTTGGGAAATATCTTAATTCACGCTCTTTGTTACCCTGAAACCCCACCGCGCGTCTCTGTCACGTCAAGGCTGCGGTGCTGTTTTGGTCCGTCCTGCACATGACTGTGTTTAGCCCGCCAGACTTTGTTTACTTGCTCAGATTTGGTCATTTTCCTGGTTTATGTGCTTCTAAATATGCTTCTACATGTGTAAATATGCTACGTAGTTCATTTGTTTTGCTTTTGTCTGTTTTTACGACTGGCAGTTTGCATTTTATTTTGAAAATCCTCCGGCTTCTCTATGCTGTTCAGTGTTGCCAGGTGTACGATAATTATCGTATTTGTACGATAATTTTGCCCAATGTACGATCAATAATCCCAAAAAAGGCCAAATATACGATAATTTGGCCATTCCGTGAATGTGTGGTTGTAATCAGCCTGCCTCAACTGTCTGGCCAGGCAGCCAATCGTGCTTTTCTAAATGTGAGCTACGAGTGACGTCCATGCGTTTGCCTCAGAACAACGATCATGATTGGCTGAATGGTCCGCTGTGCCCGCCCCATGAAACACTCCAGTCGGGTTGGGAAGTCGAGCGAGGAAAAAAAAAAAAAAAGAAGAAGAGTTAAGTTTAAGTTTGTTAACATTACTCTGGGGAGGTTTAGGTGACATGGAAAAACATGTATCCTTGTTTTATTTCATTTGTTTATTTTATTATTAATTTGTTAATTATTTATTACAGAGTTACCTCTTTTGCAAGATTGTTATGCACATCATTTTAAGTTATATGTGCTGTTTTTGTCTATTTTATCAGCTGATGTCATTTTTGCAGACTGAGAGCTACAGTAGATGTTGTTGCTCTGAAAAACAAATTTCATTATGTGAAGCCAGATTACTCTTTATGTTCTTGTCAATTACCATGAATACTGTTTCTCTATGCCAAAAAAGCAAACCTGCTATGTCTATTCCTTAACAGTAGGTGGCCTCCAGGCGTCATGATTTGGCTCATTAGTTCCCACCTGTCATTTGTTTATGGGGGACACATTAGCCTAACGCAATTGTGGGGCTGCTGATGTGCCGTGAATCCATTCCGTACTGACACCACAAAGCCGTGAGTGCCTGTTAGACGCTATTAAACACTAGAGTGACTAAAGTGCATGAATAGACTTGTTATTTTGGTTATGACGGGTGTACGATAATTTCCCTCAAAATACGATAATTTTATGTCTCTGGTACGATGATCCTACATTTCCCACCTGGCAACACCGATGCTGTTTCTGTGTCTGGCTTCCTGCCAGCTCGAGGTGCTCTGTGTAAATTGACGTGGGCTGCTCGCAGCGTCCGTCAAAAATAGAACAGACGCATATTTCACGCAGAGCCGAGCGGAGGCCTGCTTCTGGGACACTTCTGAACCGGACCGTGGCGGAGCTGGTGGGGTTTAAAACATTGATCACTGCGGCGCCCCATGCGCGCCCGCACCTGGTGGAATATGGGGTTTAGATTTAGATGAGTAGATTGATACCACTGTGCAGTCTGTACGATAAAGAAGTCACAGCTGGTTAGCCTAGCATAGCTTAGCACAAAGAGCAGAGAAAGACAAGATAATAAGTTATCACTGAGCTTTGCTAGTCAATCATTATGCCATTCATGGTTTCAAGTATTAGATTTATTAACTTCACCTAACTAACTTCTTCATAGCGAAGCTAGACTTGACAGTTCTGTGCAATGTGTCACTGAACTGAGAAAAGTAACGTTAGCAATGTTAGCATTCTAATAAAGTGACTATGACTGGTTGAAACTAAAGAGTAAAACAGGTTGCATAGCTTTGCCACTAAATAGTGATGTAAACATTTCACATTATATACCTTCGATTACAAAACTCTTGCTTACAAACTCGTGCTTACAACATTAGACTGAATGATTAAGTAGCATCAGAATGAACACTCATTTTGCAGTCCAGTTTAATATATTGCTTAGTCACCTAACTGACTCTCTGTTTAGCTGATTACTTGTGATTGGAGTTGCTACGTTTGTAAGAGTAAAGTATTTAATAAAGGTGCAACCTAATTTACTTTGTAACAACTTGCTAGTTTTAATTAAACCAGCTGGTAATTATTCATTGATTTCTGTGTAGCTGTTCCAACCCAATCTTTGTATTAACAGGATACTTGAATTGTGCAGTGATAGAGCTAAACAGGTGAAATGGTATGCAGTCACCCAAGGTGAAGAGAAGACAGACAGCAGTCAGTCCAGTCTGATAGTGAAAATGCGTCCTGGCATCAACAGTCTCTGACTGTGCAATCTGAATCACAGAATTAGTGAACACACATAAAATGAAAAGTGTGAAAGAGGCCGCAGTGCTATTACTGTACACAATGTGACTCATTGAGTGAAATTGTTAGTTGGAGCAGTTAATCACTTGACAAAAATAGCAATAATAGTAACAATTTACCTGTCAAATTTTACATGTAAAGTCAATCACATTGGTTCCTACTGAACATACTGCCTGTACTGTAGTAGAAAGCTGTTTAGCGGGGATGTTGCGCTGTATGAGGGCGATAGGAGTAATCAAGAAGGGGAAGGGGCTTCTCCATAGGAAGTTCCTGCAAACAGAGTGCACCCACTTTTTAAACCCCATTTGTCTTGTTAATGCTCCCCTCTGATTACCTGATTGCACTGGATGACTGTGGAGAAATCTGATTGCGTAAAATTATATAGAGCAAACTTTTGATTGGGGAGGGATCTGGCGAGCTTGCTGCCACCATTGACAGGCTTTGTGAAATTTGGCCTTGCTGATTTGAAATCAGCTAAGTGTCACGTCCCGTAATTGTAATCAGAACTTAATTTTTTATCCTTGTTCTCTTTCTCAGCACAACTTTTCTCACGCAAACTTTTAAAGCTTGAACAATACTGCAGCTATGTTCTACATACAATAACTAAAAATACACTCATCTGTTTTCAAAGTGATGGCTCCACATGGGTCAAGGACAATGGATACTCATTATGTTCAGTGTGTGCATAGCTCTATCTTAAACATAGCACATAATGAATTCATTAGCGTCTCCGCTGTTTAAACGTATCACTTTAACCATATATAGTCTAGATGTTCTGAATTCACTTTGCACTTTGAAGCATTCATCAAAAAACTGAACATCTTGGTCCTTGTAGCAGCTGGATCAAAGTTGTTTAAATGTCAAGCATTGAAATGAATGGAGATACCATCCTTATTCAGAGCCAGCAGTTAAATCATATCTTTGAATAGAATTTTGTAAATAAATGCCTTAAAAAGGTTTTTAATAAAGCGACAGGCTGAAAAGTATCTTTGGGGACTCATCAATCATTTAGCCATGACATGTTGCAACTTCATTCATTCATTACTTTTTTTTTTTTGTTAAGATTTTTTTTTTTTTTGGCCTTTTCAAGCTTTATTTGATAGAGACAGCTGAAGAGTGACAGGAATGTGGGGAGAGAGAGATGGGGAATGACATGCGGGGAAGAGCCACAGGTCGGATTCAAACCCTGGGCTTCCGCAGCAAGGACTGAGCCTTCGCACATGGGGCGGCTGCTCTACCAACTGAGCTAAACACCTACCCATTCAACATTACTTCACTCACAAGTCAACTCTGTAGTCCCAGACAAAAAAACATCCATTCAGCGTAAGTGGTTGGTTGTAGGCAAAGCTAAATATTTTCCTTTATTAGATTAGAAATTCAAGGTAAATCAAAGATAGGTTGATTTTCTTTCAGATGTAATGCTGGTGACATTTCAATGATTGGAGCACAAACATGGGCAATCGGAAACCCATACTTCACAACATTGCATACTCTTCATTAATTAACTTCCTATTGATCGCTGACCTCGCCACTTCAACTTATTTCCATTTCACACTTGTCAAGTCAATTTTATTTATATAACCCAGAATCACAAATCACAATTTGCCTCAAGGGGCTTTACAATGTGTACAGCATACAACGCCCTCTGTCCTTAGACCTTCAGTCTGGATGAGGAAAAACTCCCCCAACCTTTAACAGGGGAAACCTCAGGAAGAGTAAGGATCCCTATCCCAGGATGGACACACATCCAAAAGATGTCATGTATACAGAATAGATCGGCAGATAGATGACAAAATACAGATATATGTAGATTGTAAAAAAGGCTTCCACTTGTCTCTGGTCAAACACAGTGAGTTACAGGAGTGGTGAGAGCAGGTAGAAATGAATTCAACGGCATTATGTTTAAATTAGGTTGAATTCTTTTAGCCAGTCCTATCTCTGATCTCAGTTTTCAGATTCTTGCTTTCAGTGAAACTGTCAGTAAGTTCATCGTGTTGATAAAAGATGACTTTTCAAACCTTCAAATTGCAGGCTAAGCTCAAGGACCTGCCCAACAGGAGGGTGTTACTCTTTGCAGGGCTGATACTGTGTCACTTACTAATGAGCAGGGCTTCATTTTAAAGCTACAATGTTCAGAGAATTCACGTAATGCTAATGCTCACACTCAAGTATGACTTGAAATACTGTAACACCTGCTTAAAATCAGCAAACATGGTTGTTAAAAAACAAACTAAAAAACATGCCAACATCAAGATGCTACTGAACTGAAGGGAGTCGGCATTGATGCTTTCACTTATTGTACGTACTGAAGTGGACTGTGATGGACTCGCTCACAGTGTTGTAGTCAAGACCAGCAAAACCAAGGCCAAGTCATAACCATAACCAGACAGTATGTAGCCGACTCAGGCAGCTAATATTCACGAAAACTCTTTGGGTGAAGCATGGCTGCTACACTGAGTCACCTCATTAAGCGTCGCCTTGAAGTATTTACGAACCACTGTGTGTTCTTTTGGATGCTGTTTTGCAGATGAACTCTCTTTGGTTTAGGAATCCAAACTTTACTCCAGAAGATTTGACTGATGTGTCCTCCCAGACAGTTAACAAAAATCCTAAAATGCACAGGCAATAAGTGATATCCCTGCAGATGTGGTCTTAACTCATCCAAAATCCACGGTCCTCTGTCTGAGACCAAGATGAGGCCGAAATAAAATAAAAATGCAGTTGACTCCGAGATGAGACTGAGGCCTTTCCTAAGTGGAATTCAACTTGGACTTTACAGGACATTTTACAAACACATACAGGATATGATGCAGAAGGCACGATGACAGAGCTGAATGGGACCTGAAATCAAACACACTTTCTGTCTTCATCAGTAATATGTACTATAACTAAACTGCCACATTTTGTCATCCATTTTTATTTTAAATGTATTGTTAATAGTGTTTTATTAAGGAAGTCTTTGGGGAAATACCAAAAATGTTCTTTTTAGTCTAAGCTGGCTGGAGAGGCGTGCCTGTGTTTTGGATTGACAGCTGTTTGCAGGCTGCTGGAGTGCCAGTGTTACACTGTAGGAAGCAGAGGCAAAGTAAACAACTTGTTCTATAGCCTACATATCATGGGCAGATAGCTGTTGTTAGTAGTATTGAGGAGTAAGAACCGCACCAGCATCTAAACAAACTGAAGTGACACTTGCAGCGACGTTTACATGCTGTTTAATGTGTTGAGGCTGAGCAGCTGATTGGCTATGTAGCCTGCAAAGTGACATTAGCAGTGTTTGTTTGCCAACTAGCACCTAAGATGCATGTTCATGTTTTTAAGTTATACAAGAAGGCTGTAGCTGTAAGGCTAATGTGTCGTTTGCGACAGGCACAGTCATGAAACCTGCAGCTACAAAATAAAGATTTTCCCTTTTTTGGTTTCTGACTTGTTCTCAACAGAGGACATGGGATAAGTGATTCACAGAGCAGATATGCTGTAGCAGAGAAATGCAATTTAATTTCAGTTGGAGCGCTGCATTAGCTGCATCTGGAAACAGGCCTGATAAGAGCATTTGATCCTTTGTAAGTATAAAAATATTGACTAGTGCAGATTCAAGATTATCCCTTTAAAGTAAACATAAGTAATGAACCTCAGTCTTGAAAGTAAATGAAAAAGACAAATAGATACAATGTTAATGTCACTTTTCCTGTGAATTTCGAAATAAGGGCTGCTTATGGATGTTTTATAGAAATTCTTGGAATGCCAAAAAGGTGATAAAGGTGCTTGTTTTGAGTGCCAAACTACACAAGGTGGCAGCATGTGCAATTTCCTGTATTTAGGATGGAGTTAGTTCAGGCTTACACAAAGTCGTAGGCTCAGAGCCTTTAATCTGGTTTTCTTCACACCTTAAAGTCAAACATCTTTGTCGAGTCAACATAGCGAGAGGCATTCTAGAGCACGTCTCTCCAGGTACGTTTTTTTGAGAGTGTCCTAAGTCTAGTGACGGCCATAGTGCACAGAGGAAACACCATTATAAACTCAACAACTCCTCAACATTTTGGACCATCTCCATGCTCCATCTTTTTGGCTTCTAAGCCTCCAGCCACCTGCACAAGTCGTTGGGTTAACACAGATGTCCAAATAAAGTGTGAATGATTCATTTTGCCAAGATTAGTGGCATTCTCCAGCAGAAACTTTCCCATGGCAAAGGAACTCCACTGCTTTCATTACCGCCCATGGATTGTCATCATAAATTGATTTTCTCTCTGTAAGACAAATTAAATTGCATATGAAATACAACAGAAAGAACAAGAAAGTGTCTGTTTCTCCATTTTCTTCCACAGCTCCCATTCCCTCCCTTCTCTTTGTTGTCCCCTTATTGTCAATTTCCCATGTCTCTCACATCTAAGTGATCCAGAGTGTTCAAACTTAAATTAAGATCTCTGGCAAGATAAACAGTTAAAACCAGTTCCCATAGTTACGGCTCACACAGCGTGGTGATTGCATTATAATCCGACAGCAATCAACTCTAAATGAAACAGGGATGATAAGGGTGCTATTTTCTGTGTGTGTGCGTGCGTGTGTGCGCGTGTGCTTGAATGTAGCTTATTTCTTTCCTTTGTTCGACTTGGATTTTTATTACCTTCCAATCAGGTCAGCTCCACAGCAGAGGCTCTTTGGACAAACATGGCCATGATGTGGGCAGAATGAGATTAAGACACTACAGCAAGGCCTCAGTGAAGAGCCTTCTGCTGTTCAGTTGTCAACTCTGTGTCCTCTGATAACTCAGAAAATGCTTCAATTGGCACTAAGTATGAAAGCGAGTCTGCCCTTCAAGTTTAAGTGGTGTCTCATCCCAGAATCCATTTACTTAAAAAATGAAAAATATATCCACATGACATCGAACTGGACCTGCTAACATTACTGTTTCACAAAGACACAATAACTAGATTTCCAACTTGGGCAATGTTATTCCTTATTGAATCTCAATGAAAAGATATGTGTTTAGCCATTCATCAAAACATTTTTATCACAATCCTCTGATGTGGTTAGTCCTTGGTAGTAGTTGTGCACAACATTTAAATTCAAAGAAAACATGAGTTTGTGAGAGTTTTAAAGCCAGACTTTAGCACTGTGTGAAAAAGTGCAGCCCTCTCATTCATATCAATAAGGCCACCGCAGTAACACAGCAGTAGTACCAATACACAGGCCTGAGCAAAAAAAAAAAGGTTAAACTCAATGGAATGCAACATTATCTGGCCAGGTACTTTGTGCTGTATTACTGTTCATCATAATACATTTTAGGAGCAAAATCTTCTCATAATATTATGAACCAGTAAGCTGTGTTTTAGCATCGGGAGATTTCAGACTCATGGATCTATTGTGTTTAAGGCTTTCACCTTTTTTTCATACAAAGTAATGATGATTCTTAAACATGTGCGCAAGCACAAATCTAAGCAAAATTTGAATCCAAAAAGAATACCAAAGTTGCACTATGCTGCCTGGTTTGCATGAACCCAACAACACCACCCACCTCAGTGCAAACAGGAACAAATGAAGCCATGAAAATACCAAACAACAAACTGGCTAACTGCCTGATGAAGGTTACATTAAGAAAGCATAAACTCAATAAACTGTCCAGATCCAGTTTGGTTGGGCTCGGTTTAGATGCAGGACAGAAACAGCATACAAAGGAAAACAGATCTTGTAGGGTGAAACGTTGCATCAATAAAAATGTAAAACTACTTGATAAGTTTACAGAAACAGTGTGATTGGGATTAAAATACTGCCAGTAGGAAACTAGTCTGCCATCTTAAAGTCACATGCTTTATTGATCCAACCATCCACACTGAATTCCTCCCAGTGACGTTTTGCCATCCTATAACAAGACAGACCAGGAACGTAATGCAAATGGACACAAAAAGTCCTTGTTAAGGACATCATGGATTATTTTTGAGGCATTTGAACAAACAACCAATGCTAATATAGCCAAGACTTCTCAAAAGACAGTCTCCAAAAAGTGTTCATGAAAATAGGAGCATCATGCTGCTGAAATTGTTATAAAATGTTCTGGCTGTAGAGAAGCCATTTCTTACAAATTAGCACAATTCGCTGTCTTTCAAACGTCTCTCAACAGTTGGGCCAAGAAAAATTCAAGTCGATCACAAATCCTGAAGCTCAACCAACTCCTGAACATAGAGAGCCACTCTCCACCATCAGTTTCTCATGGCCTCGACACTAAACAGAGAGACTTTCCTGTCCATTCTTCCATGTCTGAGACTTGGTGTCTCTGTGGAAAGAATGCCGCTCATCTGAGATGTCTGCAGGTTGTCAAAGCGAGAGGGAGTGGAACGAGGGTAAGGCGAAGCCAGAGGCAGCCCCAAGACAAACAAGAGAGGCATCTGTGAGAAGAAGCCATCATCAGTCATCCTAAAGAAATGATCCCCTCCGCTGTGTGCCACTGATCAACAAGGAGCTGCGTGCTCAGACCGTGGCATCCTCACAAAAAGACAGAACGCTCTTTCATGATTGGCTTGTTTTAATTGACATTAAAGGAGCAGATATCATCTTCTTACCACTTCTTTAATTTAAAGTTTTAGATGAATCAATCAAAGATGGATCAGGTATATTTGGCTATATTTAGAAAAATGAGTGAATTCTGAGAAAGATACAATTCTGAAATACACCGCCCAGTCTAAACAAAGGGACAAAATCATCTCCCACTGTGCTGTATTGTATAACAGCGACTGTATGCACAGTGTGCAGCACGGAGCATGTCGCTGTAAATAAAAAAAGGGAAAGAGCGGTCATTCAGTAAAGTGGGGTTAGAGCCAAATGAAATATGCTCCCAATTATGGCAATGGGTGTAAGGAGCTAATAAAGTGAATGTCCCTACAAGACACTGAACCCTAATGGATCCCAACTAATTTGCTTTGACTGATGAATTTCCCACTCCAGTTGTGTGGGGTTGAATAATTATGAAATTTATCACAAGACATTGAGACTCATTAAGGATTCACGACATTTCATTAAAGCAATGTTGTTCGAGGCAGCACATGGTGTTCTGTTTGTGTTTGTGTACGTGTGCGCATGCAGAGAGTCTGAAATAGTGTGTAGCAGCAATTATCCGACGATTAAAGCACTTAAAGAAAGGGCTGTTTTTTCTTTTTTCTGCCTCTGTCATTTCGCTTCTGAATTCCATCATTCCACATCTCTCTCACCATCGCTTTTCTTTCCATCGCTCTGTTGTGCGCATTCATTACTGTCAAGGGCTTCTGGTGTGTTTGAAAATGTGCGCCCTGAGCCATCAAAATCCTACAAAATGTATTACATGTATATGAAAATGTTATGATACATTAGATAGGTTCATTATATGGTTTTACAGGTTTGCTACTGAAGTTCTATACAGATATGAGCTTAAAGTAAATTTGGGGGCAACAAAAGTCCATTCTTCTTTAGGATGGTCTCAAATCAGAAACCATTTCTATTGAATTCAATTTACATTTTCTGCCAGAGTGACAATGTGTCAAATCTAAAAATTCCACCAAGAAAGAGACGCAGTAATTCTGATCCCCTCTGATCATTGCCCAATGTGAAAGTTGCAAAAACCTTGTCAAATAAATTCTAAATATGCCCAGCAAAACACTTTTTTCCCACACTTTTTATTTGCTTTTTGACCCAAATCCTGTGATTTGCTTCACTATAGATATTTGTGTTTTTCTTTCAGCTCAGCACCGATGGAAACTCAGCTCAAAGAGAAAATCAGCTCCAAAAATCAGCATATCTTGTGCCACACTGCAGTGACTTGCTATGTGAAGACATATGGGGAAAATATGTAAATAAAGATATTAGTTTCATCTGCTATAACAATGGAATACCACAAGCAGGCGACTAACACCGCAGAAGGCTTTGTTCTTATTCAAACTAGCTTTGTTTCAAAGAGTGACGTAAGATCATAACATCAATCTCATGTCTGTGTAGTATTGTGCATGAATACTGTGCAGTGAGTATTGAGCCGGAAATGGGACATGAGTCATCTAGCTTCGCATAAAGACTGGAGAGAAAAAAGGCGAGCCTTGATTTGTCCAAAGTGTCAGCTCGATAATCTGTTTGCAAATAGAATTCTAAAACCTGCATCAACTTTTTTTGGCCATTCTTTGGTAGCGGAAACAAGCTGTAAACACAACACTGACATATATCGCCTTGGTGACATCGACATGGTCGATTGGCTATTTACGCATTCAACATAGCACGGAGCAACATCAGCATTCATTTATACTCGTGTTTGCAGTCACTTAATGAACACAAGTCCAATGGTGACTTTCCTTCAGCTCTGTTTTAGTTTCCACCATGTGGAAGGGAAATGTCTGCCTTTTTAGGTGTTAAATGCTTCACTATGATGAAATCAAGAACTATGAGTACAAGCTTTAAAGAAACCCACTGGCATACAGGGGGTATTTATTGAGTTGTTGATTTCTATTTACTTAAGCTCACTTGTTCTCTGTTTAATTACAAACGATAAATGAACAAGATCAATACTACCAAATAAATGAAGTGAGACATATTTTGACAAGGGAATATCGAACAAAACACTTCTTGCTGATTCATTTTTGTGACCCAAGTCGAGCTGGAAGCACATGGGAAAGTGGACAGAGTACAGAGAACATACCACAAGACAAAGCAACACCACCATGAACTCAGAGTGAGTGGTTTGATTACACTAATTTAGTCATTCTGAATGTGCTTATTTTCATGCCATTTCAACTGCACATTGCATGACTGTAGTCTTCCATAACCATGGATTGGACTGTATTGGTTTTCTCTGTATTGAACTCAGTGTGTCTTACAAAAGCAGCAGAAATATTCTTTTTTTTTTTTTTGTGATCAAAGTTACCATCAGACTTTCATAGACTGTCACAGTTTTTAAACATTGAATGAGCTGAATGAGCCGGTGTTATTGCCTTCGTCCACACGTTACAGAACAATTTAAAACAAATTGTTTGATATTTGGTGAAATTTTGGCTCATATTCTTTCTTGCTGAAATATTGATAACACTCTTATGTATGTAATCAAAGACGGCTAGCTTTGCTTTTAGCTTAGCAATTAAGGCTGGAAAACAGAGGAAAACAGTTAGCCTGGGTCTGTACAAAGGTAATAAAATCTGTAAATCTCTCTATCATGCTGTACCTTGATTGTTGAATGTATACAAAAACTGGTGTCAAAATAACACCTTGTGGTTTTATGTTGTTTTTCCTTTGGTCAGGGCCAGGCTAGTCGTTTTCCCCTGGTTTCCAATATTAATGCTAAGCTAGGCTAACCATGTCCTCACTCTAGCCGACAACCAGAGGCATGACATTATTATCAAACTGTCTGTTTCCACTCTTTATGCTAAGCTACGCTAACTGGCAGCTGGGTTTCACTTCACCTATTCAGCATATGGACATAATAATGTTATCGATCTGCTCATCTAACTCCAGGCTAGAAAGAGAATAAATGTGTTTTCCCAAAATGCTGAAATATTCCTAATGTGTTTTTAGGTAAATATCCAGTTACTTAGAAGATTTCATTTGGAGATCTTTCTGCTGAGTCCGCCATCCTCCGTTCAGTCAGTCTCTATCTGCAGATAATCTGAACTCTAATCTCCCCTCATCAGTTGGCTAACTGAATATCATTCTCTCCAAAAGACTGCACACACACACACACACACACATGCAGTAAAGTGAGTGTGATGCTACAGTATATCACAAACAGAAGACAAGGCCACTCTCTGCCTTGGTAAACAATCCAATGTGATCTCACGAAATGAGTGTGAGAGAAAGTTACGGTGACCTGCATGTTGTTTAGATAGGAGGATCGCCTGTGGTGTGTAAACTTGCAGATTGAAACCAGCCTCTGTGAGGCTCAATGTCATGTTAATAGAATATAACAGAGTGAATCCCAATCTGAAGTTAACCACCATGTTGAATGTGGCTCTCCTGCTTTTTCCCACAGGACAAGCAGCTTCATTATGAAGCACCGTGGTCTCCTTTTCATCTCGGTGAGATCACCCCTGTGGGTATCAACACTGCGAGCCACATCTGACGCTCTCTTGTCCCTGTTTAAACATTGAAATAGTGTTCCGCCATATTGTTGTGTGTGTGTGTGTGTGTTTTTTATCTGGTCTGCTTCATAATGCAGCTGCTCGGAAACTGCCACAGGACTGAAAGATCTCAGCGAAGAAAGGAGATGATCAATTTCTGAGGAACACCCCCACTCCTCCTCATATCCAAACCCTCTCCTCCTCACATCTCCCTGACCCCTGCACCTCCTCCTCCTCCTCACTTCAACTAGCCATAATTATTTTGCAAAAGAGCTCCAGAAAAAGAACACGCAGAGTAATTTCTCTTGCCCAGTTATGAAAAGCTCATTAAAATAGGCCTGGAACAAACAAAGCTTTTCCTGTGAGGCCCCTTTTCAAATTCGTTTCATAATTTCCCACTGTTTTAATCATTTATATCAATTAATCATTCCTTGGTGGAAAAGATATTCTTTGCCATCTTGTGCGGTTTTGTTCTAGCCAGTGAGGGGCTTGATGAGAGTGTCAGGAGAATGTGACTCAAACCAAGGTGGAGTAGCATTGGCTTTGCCAAAAGGGAAATCAGCTTGATGCAGCACGATCTCCTTGGAGCTCCTAGAATAATTAAACAATTAAAGTCAAGAAAAAGATCATCTTTATACATCTGATGTCTTTCTAATGAATCCAGGGGCATCTTATAATGAAGCTGTTTTGTCATGTAAAACCACTCAACCCTGTGAATCTCAAACAACTTTTCTCCGAGGCAACTTTTCTCCAATAGTGTCACTTTTTTTTAGTCTGACTGAAGACGTCACTTGTTTCTCACAGAACATTTTCAGGCTGCTACACTGCAGCGCTTCAGCTTCGAGTATAGAACAGGAAAGAATTCCCTTCTCTTTCAACATCGTGTTAGGAAACATGTCAGCACCACATTAGTTTTTATTAAAGGGTGTTGCAATCACTTCTCATTTATTTTGTCTTTGAAGTCTCACATGATGGTGAAAAACTAAAACTGTAAGACTGAATGAAGGATCTCAGCCAAATCGAGGTCTTCCAGATTAGCCCTAATAGGTGTTGAAACCAATGACCTGAGGCCTAATGAGGTTGTAAACGACAGCAGGCCTCGCTGCGATTATTTTCAGTGACAGACGATGGCGCCACTACGCAGCTATTAGGCCATGATATTTCCCAGAGGTTGAAGTCACCCTCGGTAAACTAAGTAGTTATTGAATGTCAACTAATTAAACTCAGGCGTGAGATGAATGTGGTGCACTGGATGTTGCCATGCAGCTTGTATTTAGAAAAATGTTCAGTGTGCTCCTGTATGAAAGCAAGGAGACCCATCAGTTTTATTAGGATTATATTAAGTTATCACTCCCTTTATAAACAGACGATTAAAGAAAATAATGGATATCACAATTTATTATGAAAACTAATTAAACAGGCCACACACTAAGAATAGACTTGTTATAAGTGTTTCCGTGGTGTCTCACAGGCTCTCCACGCTGTCCCTGATCATGTTTTTAACTGTGTACATTTGACACTCGTCTCTTCGCCGTTTCTTTCGCACCTCTCTCCGGTCCATCTCTACCGTTCACCTCCGTTTCCATCCGTCTCTGCTTGTCCAAGTCAATCTAACCTCGCCTGTGATTGGCTTGATTTGTTATTCCTCTTAAATGGACTGCGCGCCGATTGGCTGCGGCGGCACCTTCGTCACGCGGCTAAAAGGGGTTTTTACTGGAGGTTTCTTCCTGTCAGCGACACATGTAGAACAAGCAGCTAACGGGACCAGAGAGCAGACCGGAGGACGGTCAATAACAGCCTCTCTGTCAGCCTCGGTATTTCTTACCCTCTTTTTTCTTTCGCCAAAACAACACGCACTTCTCTGTCTGAGGAAATTACGGCATGCGTACATCTGTAATTACGTCTTGCAATGGACTCCTTTTGTTTCAGCGAAACAAACAGCACTAAAGCGGCAACAGTAAAACGGGAACCGTCCAGTGGAAATACTATCTGATAACTCCATTTGCTCGGTACTCCGCTTGTTGCCAGTGAATATCCGAGCTCGAGCCCTCGCTGAGGTTCGCTGTCGCGCGGAGCTGGAGGCCGACCGCGCGCGATACTGTGTCCGCATTCTACCTGTACTTTTTGGGACTGTTGTAGCCTACCTGTTTACCTCCCTGCGCCTCGACTCGTTAACTTTACAGCCATTACACTTAAAAGAGACAAACGAGGTGGGTGTTGGTTGATGTTACAGCTTGTGTTGCACGGTGACTCGTTCAAATGTCTGTTATTCTTTGTAAACTAGCCTACTCGTGTCTTTCTGCTGTGTCTTTCTTTTAAGAATGCTAGCGGTGACATTTGATAGCCTGTGTTGTTCTTGCGACATTATCCTCCTCCTCCTCCTCCTCCTTATCCCCTACTCACGCATTTACCCCGCAATAACACCAATGTGATGCTACATTTCTATCATTTTCCATGAAAAGAAGCAGACAGGACGTTTTAGCACATGGCTGCCTCACCCCCTCTCTCTCTCTCTCTCTTCTATTTCCATGACTTGGTCTCTGCGCCTAAATTGCCTGTCCGTGTAATTACTTGAGTTAGCCCATTTAAGTTAAAAGCCACCCCCTCTCTCCTCCCTCTCCTTTCCTCTCCTCTTCCCTTCCCCTCCTGTCCCCTCCATCCCTCAGAGGAAAAAAAGAAACTCCTCTCTGAATGAAACTTGACGATGGTCCGTCTTGTTTATCCAGGGAGTCACTTTCAGGTCGGCCTTTTGATTCATCTCCTTTTAGATTTAATCAGCACTAAGGTACGCTGTGGTTTGTCCCTAAGAGCCATCGCTAATGGGCTTACTGAATGCTTTTCTGTGTGCACCCCCCCTCCTCTCCCTCCACAACTCTAATTAGCCTACCTGCCTTTCAACAAAGATTTGGCTTTATCCATGTAGTCTGCCTGACCAAATTGGAGAGGATTATACCTGAAAGAAGCCACATTAATTTTGTGGGTGCCTGCATTGCATTCGATTAAGAACACTTAGCATCATTACAGCAGATCTGTGGTATATCATGGATATGCGTCCTGTTAAAGTGTTTTTGTTTTTTTTTAGTCTTGAGGCAGATCATATTCATGGATCAGGTCAGAGGCCAAGCAAGTGTCAAGTGTTGGTAAACACAGGGCCGATAAGCCGAACTGTTTCACGTCAGTTTGAAGCCTTTTCATACAGTGCTCCTTTGTGTTTAGCAGTAATCAGCAGTTCAAACTGCAACAGAGTGAGGAACTGTGCCGCAAAGTATTGTGCTTTTTGAGAATTTCTTCGGACAGCTCAACAAAAGCCGCGCTGCATAATTGTTCTTTTTGCTCCGGTGTTATCAGTTAACAGACATTCATCATGAGAGGTCCAATGAAGCAACAGCATGGGGATGAGACAGAGATCAAGGGCAGATTAGTTCACTAAATGACTCGCAGCTCTCTTGTAGCAGAGCAGGACTCAGAAACGTTCCCTTTATGAGATCAGCTATTGTGCTTTGTAGCCATTCAAAGACCACACTGATGCAACAAGATGTTGAAGGGGCTGGAAATTTAAATTGAATAATGAATAAATTCACCTGTATCTTATTACCCTGTTAGTACACAGCCCTGTGACCCTTGCCAGGTCCTGACCTCATTGTATACAAAACAGCACTTGCTTTGGCAAAAGCATGAACCTTCTGGGTGTGACATGTAGAACCACTGTTAACATCATCTCTTCTGTGTGTGTGTGTGTGTGTGTGTGTGTGTTTTTTTTTCGTTTGTTTTTAGGGACAATGGTGAATCCCGGAGGCAGCAGTCAGCCACCACCGGTGGGCACAGGTTCTCTGTCCTGGAAGCGGTGCGCAGGCTGCGGGGGCAAAATCGCAGACCGTTTCCTCCTTTACACCATGGACAGCTACTGGCACAGCCGATGCCTCAAGTGCTCCTGCTGCCAGGCCCAACTGGGTGAAATCGGCACGTCATGCTACACAAAAAGCGGCATGATCCTCTGCAGAAACGACTACATCAGGTGAGAAAAAGACCGTGCATGTGTTAGTTAGATTAGCACAAATTTCCGGGAGATTATCGATGGTCGTTATTAGCACAGATTACATGAAGCACAAGTCAGATAAACTCATTTCACATTTACATGAATTTTAAAGAAGAGAAAAAAATGTTTCCCAGAAACCAGACAACTTCTCAAAGTCCTGGACTATATTAAGAAAGGATATTAAATCAAGTTAGAAACTGACAGAAACAGGACATTCAAACTGAATTAACAGAGATCTCTGCTGGTCATGCAACGATTAGCAGGATTGGGTGTATTTCTGCGAAACATATGTCTCAGATTGTACTAACATGATCAGTGTTCATTAAAGTATCCTGGATGAAGTCTCCCTGGTCTACCCTGAAGGAGGTCAGACACGCTGGCATGTTGACAGAGCACAAAGCAAAAGAGTTGTCCTGCAGGCCATCTGCACGTCTGTCCTGTTTGTCTGCTCATGGTCAGCTGAAGGACACAAAATTAGTCCTGTAAGATTTATCTGTGCTCTGACATGTGCACAGCGTCTGCGCTGCACTCAGATTATTGTTTTATTTTTTTGGTCTTTTTTTTAGATAACAGAAAAGCACCATTTAATTAGCAAAGAGAGCCTTTTTAAATATTCTAGTAGGTGTGTCAGACACCCAACCAGAGCTTATTGATGACACTCTCATTCTGGTAATGCAGAGCAGTCTGATGTGACGGCACAAGACACAGTTTACTGAAAGTTCAAATACTTTCCTCAGTCAGTCACCCTCGAGCAGCGGACACGTACTGATTTTAACACTATGAATTCACTGATTTGACTGTTAGTTGACTTTGGATGACTTTTATATCTACGCGTTTTCAAGTTGTTTTTCTCAGCTAACACACATGAAAATGAATGTATCATTTCTTTTGTATGAATAATGTCAAAAATGGAAGTGAGGTACAGACAACACGAACACGCCGCTGTTAAATCTGCACGGATAATTCAGAATCTAAAGTGTGCCTGTGCGCTCTCACACCCACCTCATAAAAAGGATGAGGAAGTCAATGGGGTACTTCATTCATAATGGGACTATAACGTAATTAAAATTGGAAGGGGGGGAAAATGTGGATACACCTTTCCACTTGTAATGAGAGCATGCTTGGTGGAAGGGCTAAAACGCGTATTATGGAACCGTGAGATCTCTGTAGAGATAAAGATAGGAGCGGGGGAGAAAAAAAAAAAAACATCTGACAGTGAGTCTACACAATTAAATGCTTTAATTATAGTCCCCCTCCATTTCCTTTAGTCCTGATGGGTTTTATCTAATGAGATCTGGTCCCTGGCTTGTATCCGCTCCCAATGACGTGTCCGAAATGAATGAGAGCCACACTGCAAACAAAACATTTAATTAACCAAATTGGCTTTTGAGAGAGAGCAAGAGAGAAAGACAGATAGAGAAGAGGGATTATTGTGAAGGCCATTTGCTGCCCCCCCCCCCCAAACCTTAAAGGGGCAGACTCATTTTTTAGTAATACACTGCTAAACTTCCCGCACCACATACATTTTCAAGCTGTAGCTCCAGACTCACATAAATACAGCTGATATGAAAACGCTCATCTGATCAGGAGTCGAAACGCTTCACATCACAGCTATAATGGGATGTATGCCTGGCCCGGGATCATACCCATCTCCCATCAATCAAGCAGGAATATTCACAAACGTCGCAGAACAAGCAGCAGCCCCTGTTTTTATCACCGAAAGCTTTAATGTCAAACTTTAAGCCAAAGTTGCATTTGTTGTGGGGATCATGTTGTTTTAAGTTGGAGGTGATATTATTTCTGTGGGCTGCTGGTAGAGGAGAATTAATTTACTTGTGGCTGCCGGATTCAGTGAGAATGCTGTCCCCTTAATTGAATAAGCCTAGGTAATTAAATGGCACTTTTCCAATAGAACGTGTGAGGTAAATCTAATAGTTGGTTATTTAATATCACTTTGAAGCCTGCCCACTCAAGCACTATGACAGCACAAGAGAATGTGAACTATTAGGCCAGGGAAAAACCAGGATCTCAGAAATTAATTAAATCGCATGCAATTTAGGGGAAACGTTTATCTTGATTTGTCATAACAGAATTAATTCAAGGCCTTCAATTCACTTGGGGCCAGATCTGTTACTCTGAATTAACCAAGTGTAATTTGGCTGATTCCCCACACACACACACACACACACACACACACACACCCTATCCCATCCCATCCCATCCCCTTCTTTCCAAAACACATGCACATACACAACACAGATCCACGCGTGCCCTCCCTCATCCTCGCAATCTACCCACCCCACCCCGTCCCGGTCCTCCACCCTTTTCTCTAATGCAGCTCTTGCCATTATGCAAAGCCCTGCTTCAGTATCAATATGGCCTAGTGCTTTTAAGGTGCTTTGGCTGCTGATGTAGAGAGGCATTTTTAATGGACTGTGTTGCAGAAATCATTGTTGTGGGGTAATTTTACCCTACTCAAAGGCCTTGGTGAATGAGGTCTGCATTTACCAGACAGCCCAGCAGCAAGCAATGCTATATTTCACCTGGCAGTCGGTGCTGAAATGAAATCCAATAGTCATCGCCTGTATAGAAAACAGACAGCTCCAAATGTGTTTCTTTTTTTCCCTTTCTTATTTAATTTAATCAGACACGTTGGTCGTAGCAAAGTCAGATTCCACGGGGGGAAGAGAAGAGATAAATCAAGATAAAACCATCCTCCAGAAACACTACGATTCAGTGATTTCTTTAGGAGGAAGAAAAAAGCTGAAACCAGATGTGTCATTGCAATTAAAGAGTCCCTCGGCCTTAATTATACTGACCCGGGGTGTCTACTTCACCTCTGCGCTGTAGGTCACTGGCAGAGGAGGCCATTAGAGCCCAAGTTCAAACCGATATAGCAACTTAATTGAGCACCTAAAGGCTTTGGCTCTTTAAATCAAACACTATCAAGAGCTGTCCCTAGTAAAATAATTAACCTGCTATGAGTTCCACTCTGGTGAAACATAAAAGGCGATGGTGAAAACGTCCCGTAGTCTTTGTTTCGACACCTCTCAAACTCCTCGAGGAATAAATCCGACACAAATGTGACAAACACACTTTTGAATTTTGGAGCGAGCGGCTCTCGTATGCAGAAAGGTCCTCTGCGGCAGGAGTGTAGTTTTGCTTCTCCACACACTGCATGAGCATGAGAGTCTTAAAGCGAGGCCTATATGTTCATTTTCCACCGCCGTGTTTGTCCCAGTGAAAGCAGAGAATTGGCAGTGTTGTGACGACAGTCTCCAGTTAATTAGTTTCTGAAATTGAGTTTTGATGGAGCCTTTCCAAATGATGCCAAGACAAAATTTGCTTCTGCCTAGGCTGTCTTATTGAAAGCCATTTCTGTGTCCCTTTGCAAAGAGCTCTGGCTTGTTTGTTCGTCAATATATCTAACAACTGCTTGGGTTATGGTTGGGATGGTAGAGGCATTTATTGCCTCGCTCCGTCTCAGCATGAATTTGTTAAATACTTTTCATGAAACGGTCCCCAAAAAATGTCATTCTTACAACACTTTGCTCTTGTTTTTCTTTTCTTTTTTTCTCTTTGCTAATTTTTTTTCAAGCCAAACAACTTTATCTGATGCACACACACCAGTGTTAACCACTCCCCCCGTCCCTTTCTTTTTTCAATCCCTCTCTCCCCTTCTCTCCGGAGCATGTCAGATGCCGTGGTCTTATTTGATTGCTTAGGAAAAGTGCAGTGATAGAGCAAACACCCGGTGAGATATGATGACAAATGGGTCCAGATCCCAGTAAATTACTTTCTGCTCAAATCGAAATTTCATTCAGTTTGCTGCTCACCGAGATGAAGTAATCTAAATTGTGGACTCAGAAGGAAGATAGAAGGGAAGCTGGAGCAAGCATTTCATTATCAAGAGGCAGAGGGAAAGAGAGAGAGGGAGAGCGAGAGAGAGAAGGTTAGGGACGAAAGAGATGAGCAGAAGCAAATCTAAAGTGTTGACACCATGATTGAAAAGGTTAACCCATGCACATTATATATCAACCCGAGTAGCTACGGGTTTCTAATGGAAACACGGCACTGACAGAGCATTCACAGGAGTCCTAATGGCAAAAGCACTATGTCTCCGCCTGGATGTACAATCAAATCCTCTTAGGTCCTGATTGCTTATGTTCCAGGTTATTATTAGGTTGCAAAAAAATGTGCACCAGAAGTAATATGCAGTTTCAGTGCTAGATGCTCGTGGAGAGCGCAGTGCTGGAGGATTCATTTTTCTGTCGATATTGTGATGATTTTCTATTTCTTCATTCTGTTCCCCTCCTCCCTCCTCCATGTTTTCCCTTCAAGTTCGAAATGGAGCTGGGGGAATCGTGAACTTGGCGCTGAATATAGTTTTCATTCAGTCAGATACTCAACAGACAAAAGTGTAGCTGCCACAGTTCATTGCACAAGGCTAAATCTATGCTGATGCATACAGTGCTTCCATAGTAACACATGCTCTCCACCCCCCCCTCTTCCTTTCTCACAGATTATTCGGAAACAGTGGAGCCTGCAGCGCTTGTGGTCAGTCCATTCCAGCCAGTGAACTGGTGATGAGGGCACAGGGCAACGTGTACCATCTCAAGGTAAACTCACGTTTCTTCTTATGAAGCTTTGAACTGGATCAAGTAAGAATGCTACACACTCCTGTTACACCTACGAGACCTCCGCCTCGTGATGTGGCGAGCCGCTGCATATGATGAGACCTAGGAAGTTGTATCGAACTGATCAAGAGGTCTGGTGGCTATGAAACGTTGGCAAGATTTGTCTCCATGGAATCTGAAGATATACAATAAATGTACTGTCATTAAAGTCATCATTTAAGCAAACATGTAAAGCGTTACCCTACCATACATTTGTTTACATCAACAGAGGTCAATTCTGAAGGACATTTTCTTT
>CM071609.1:28057354-28085859 GCA_036365135.1 Miichthys miiuy
TATTATTAAAACTGAAAAGTTCAATATGTTGCATATAAACTATTATTATACATACTATACTGCATGCTAGTATGTGGCACAGAATTAGGATGTTACATGGGGGAAATGGGTGATTTTGAAAGAGAATCAACAATACTATAATTTATATGGATAAACTAAGACTTATTACTATAAATCAGATTTTAAAAGCTGTGTTTAAACCTCATGCAAAGTTATAGAACAAACTAAAATGTGCACCTAAAATTGTGCCACACTTTGACAGAACTGCTACCTGGGGAGGAGGAGGATGTGAGCACACTGAGGTCAGCTCTGCTATTCCGAAATCATTTTCATAAGTAGAGTTGTCATTCCAGGCACCCCAAATATTTTATTCATTTTTAAGTGACAGGTGGAGAGAGGAGATTTTCTGCAGTCAGCCACCTGGATGCCCCACTAACTGCAAATGTTAGCTAATGGAGGACGACATAAGCTTCATTTAGCATGGGGAAGGAAGACAGTGAGTGTGCGAGTGGGTGAGAGGTTTACTAACTATATATAAGTATGCTAACTACATATACTATAACTATATAAAATTATTGGTTTGGAAGGCATCCCTGAAAATTGATATAATAATCATGTCTGCAAAATCAGGTGCAGTTGTATAAAATACATAGAACATCTTATTCAGCACTCTGACAGTTCTTGGCTGCTTTACCTCTCTGCAAACAGACATGCTGAATCAGTTTTGCAGGAATAATTAATATTTTAATTTAAGGACACTGTTTTTATTAAAGGAAGAACTGAGGGAAAATTCACACCTATTAAAGCAGCACAGCCTGATATAAAAGCTGCCAAATCACACGTTTTAAGTGAAAATTCGAGAAAGTTGTTTTTGATGATGTTTTTAACACCCTGCCTGAACTGTATAATAGTCAACCAAAGTCTAACTGCCATTTATAGAGTCAAATGCAGGTGTTTCAAATCAGATTCCTCAAGGCAACCAATCAACTGGAACATAGAGTCCATAGGGCTTCTAGTGCTGTGGACATTTCTTGGCTCTAAATGGCCTCTCTATGGACTCTGTTTCTATGTTTAGGTTGATTGTACTGGCAAAAGAGCTCTGATCTGAATCATCTGCCCTTGACTCTACACAAGGTGACTGCTGAATTTGGATTTTCTATTGTTTCTATATTCAACATTTAAACAACCATACAAGAAATTCCTCCACTAACTGTAGTTCCAAGAAAGTAATGCACTTTTTTTATTCACAAAACACCTCACGGTGCAGTTTAAGAAAGTTCAACAAAACCATTATAATATAATGAAATCTAGTATAATGTGATACAATATTTTGTCAAGGTGAGCTGTAGATTTAACTCTGCTAATGAGCTGAGGCCATGGTCTGAACCATATTAAATAAATATATCATACACTGCTCAAAAAATTAAAGAAACACTTTGAAAACACATCATATCTCAATGGGAAAAAAAATCATGCTGGATATCTGCCAATTGTGGTGTTCTGTGACAAATGCAAGTCGAGCTCCATGGTGCCGGACAGTGAGCACAGGGTCCAGTACAGGACGTCGGGCCCTCAGGCCACCCTCATGAAGTCTGTTTCTGATTGGTCAGAGACATTCACACCAGTGGCCTCCTGGAGGTCATTTTGTAGGGCTCTGGCAGCGCTCATCCTGTTCTTCCTTGCACAAAGGAGCAGAAACCTGTCCTACTGGTGGGTTAAGGACCGTCTACGGCCCTGTCCAGGTCTTCTAGATTAACTGCCGTCTCCTGGAATCTCCTCAATGCTCTTGAGACTGTGCTGGGAAACACAGCAAACCTTCTGGCAATGGCACATATAGATGTCCCAGCCTGGAGGAGCTGGACTACCTGTGCAGCCTCTGTAGGGTCCAGGTACTGCACCATGCTACCAGTAGTGACACTGACCCTAGCCAAATGCAAATCTAATGAGAAATTGGTCAGAAAAGATGAGGAGGGAAAAAATGTCAGCCTCCACCTGTAAAACCATTCCTGTTTTGGGGGTCGTTTTATTGTTGCCCCTCTAGTGTACCTGTCGTTAATTTCATTAACGACAAAACAGATGAAAATGATTAACAACCCCCCAGCTACTTACCTGACCAGATCGATATCCCAGTAGTTGAACTGACTTGATGCTATACTGTGATTAAAAAGTGTTCCTTTAATTTTTTTGAGCAGTGTATATTACTGTATGATATTTTTCCCACTGTAATTTAATGATATAAACACTTTTACAGATACAACAATGGATTATGATTTGCTCATAGGGTGCCTCTGTTATTTAGTGATCAAAAATGTTCTGGAATTTTCTATCATGTCTGGGCCTTGAGGTCCTCGGCAGTGGCAATTGATTGGCTTTGGTTGAGATGAGCAGGTGCCAGCCTATCTCAACACTGTGGTGACCAGGGTCGAAGGAACTGAATGTTGCCTTCCTAGACATAATAGATAGCTTGCCGTTGACGTTCCATTAAGATAAACAGACAACAGTGGAGACTAGAATGTGCTGACGGTAACACTAATGTGGGTAAAATATTCTCTTTGACTAATTCTGGGCGTACATTATTTGTGGTGTTATCTTGGGGTTTAAAGTCTGACCATCAGCATGAGTTCGGCAGAATGTGAGACCGACTCAGACACTTTTTAAAAAATTTTAATTTTTTTATTTATTTTAAAGATTATTTTTTTGGCCTTTTCAAGCTTTATTTGACAGAGACAGCTGAAGAGTGACAGGAATGTAGGGAGAGAGAGAGAGAGAGAGATGGGGAATGACATGCGGGAAAGAGCCACAGGTCGGATTAAAACCCTGGGCTTCCACAGCAAGGACTGAGCCTTTGCACATGGGGCGACTGCTCTACCAACTGAGCTAAACGCCGCCCCGACTCAGGCACTTTTGATGTACTTCGAGAGTGTCTCTATCTCTCCTTGGCCAAGTGTCAATAAATATTACAGCATAAGACATCAGAGGCTCCTGAACACTTTCTTCCCTCCTGATCTCACCATTGACCATTGACTTCAGCAATTTCTCTACAACAAAAAATATTAGGTATGTAGTAGAATGCCATCAAATACAACAACAAACTAACCTGAAAATTACCAATAATAAACATCCTTCATACAGCAAAAATAGAACCTTATCACAAATTAAAGTAGCCTTTTGCTTGCAATTACATACACTAACTTTTAAACTAGGCCTTAAAATGTGCACTATCAGAACTTGGCAGTGGTGATGTCCACCTAAAAGTTTATGATTCAATCTGATGAAATATTTTACTTTCACTAGAAATGATGACAAGAAATCTGTGTTAACAATCTGACCTGGAAATTTAAAGATTTATATTCCAGATATGGACCATGGACAGTATAAGACGTGTGTGTGCATAATGGATACTGTATCCATGACGTCACAGGTTTCTGAAGAGCCGTTTTGAAGTTTAGAATGTGGTGGCTCTGGCTGCCACCATGTTGGCAGTACTGCCTCTTCCGCCTGTTGTTAATTATGCATGACTTTAAGCCATAATATAATTTGAGCTTTATAGAAATTCAGCCTCAGTGCAGTTGTCAGGGGAAATTAACTATAGAAACCAAAATTATATTTTGTACCAGGCGGTAAACATGTTTATTTCTGCTGTGAAGTTGGACATTTTAATATAGAGGCTTATGGAGGTTGACATGTTCTGTAGCCAGCCTCAAGTGGCCGTTGGTGGAATTGCAGTTTTTGGCACTTCCGCATTGGCTTTACTTCACTGCACCCATGACCCGTCAATTTGCAATTTCGCCACAAATGTAGGTGAGTGTTCTGTCCAGACACTTTATTTATTGCTTATTCTATGAACTTTCAGCATAATGACACTTTCACAAGTCCCATTATCGTGTATTATATTGAATGATCTCAATAATTTCAGCTAATTTTATTATGTGTTTTGAATGTAAATAGTGAAATGGGACAGACAAATTGAGATTCAAACAGGAAAGCCTGGAATACACTGCAGTCTACTCAGACACTGACATACAGAGCGTGGTGCATAACACCATAGCCCTTTGATCCACCATGAGTCCTTCAGTTATCATGAATCTTCAATGCAACCATTGAGCTGCCTTGGCTTCTGTGATGCTTGGGGAGATGACAGTGCAGAGCACTGGCAGGGTTGAATTTTCAATGAAGAGCATCAGCAACCCTGGAACAATGGGCAGGCCAAAGAGCCCCCATATCCTCAGCCAACTCTCCCCGCCAGCTCATCCATCAAACCCTCAGTGAACTGTCACTCCTCTCAACTCTCTAGGGACTACACACATCCCCTGTCTGCTGTTACTTTTCTCCCCTTGCTTATACTGTCATCCCATTTTACCCTCAGCCTTCAGTTCTGTTTCTCCTTCCCTTAAGTGCAACTTGTCTTGTCTTTTTCTCGGGAGAGCTGCAGTCAAGAGAAAACAAACCAGGGGGGTCCTGGTGACATTTTCATCCATCATCAAAGATTTGTTTGGGACATCAAAATCACCCATGTGTCCGTGTGAAATCATTGAGCCCAGTGTTTGAATCGAACACTTCAAAGTTAAATCTATCAAAGAAATCTTTGACTATATCAAATGAAGGCATGTCTCTGTGTAAAAAAACAAAAGATCTCATTACGACCCCAGTTTACTGCTATTTCTTATGCCGACACGTTTTGGCAAACAAGCAGTGAGGGCTTGTTCATAATTGTTATATAACATCTTTGTTAATAGTATTGTATTTTTTGTGTTGGACAAAACTTGACTGAACTAAACAAGCCAGCCATCAAAACACTTTCTTGAAATTTGAAGTTACAAATGTTTTCTTAAAGCAACCTTATGTACCATGAAATAACACATTTTAAATCATATTAATGCTACACTGACTTGCAGTCAGGTGAATGGTGTCTCTGTCATTCAGGCCCCGTATGCCTGTTTCTGCACCATGTAATTTTGTGCTCTGGGTACAAACGCAGAAGTGCATAATGCTTTATGGTACTAATTCACACACCACCAACTATTTCACTGATTTTGGTCAAACTGGATCATATTTTGAATGAAGAAAATGTAAATGTTAAAATATGTCTATGCTAATGTTATCTTGTTATTATAAGTTTGTTAGCTGGGCTGCCCCAAGTGTGTTAAAAGGCTAAAAGGCTTAGTAGCTTCCATGGACATGGCTAATGGTGATAAGATGGAAGAGAACGTTGACAGAGGAAGCTAAGAAGTGAAAAGGAGTGGGTGACTGAGCAAAAGCTGCCCGTCGAGAGTAAATCCGGGGCTGACTTAGTCTCTGATGAGAACTTTGGCTGAATGACAGAAGTAACATAGTCATAATAAATACATGTGTACAACTGTCCATCCATTAACAACAGCGGTCTTGCACTCAAACACAAACTGGGGGCGATAAATCACAAAAATACCAATTTATACGCATAAAAAGGATGATGAGATACTTTAAGGCCCATATTTCCTTGGCAAAAGAAAAAAGATATAACACAGAGGGACACAAGATAAAGTAACACCAAGCACCAAAGTTTGGACAGTTTTTATAAATTTAATATAGCAATATATAGAGATATTTATCAACAGCTTGATTTCATAGAAACGTGAGTGAGACCATTTTGGCATACAGTACAGATATTCCATGTAAGTACAGAAGTTGCTAACCTTTTAACCCCCCCATTCCGTCCCTCACCAACCCACCAGTTAACCCCCCCCGCGCCCTCCCGCAGACACATAACACAGAAAAACAGAAAGAGTAAAAGTATACAGGAGCACAAAACAAGGCACCAATAAATTAAAACCCCTCTTCTTTTTTAAAAAACACACAATAAAATCTATTCAACAGAATTAAATACAGTATGAACACTAAAAAATCTGCAATGCTGTTAAAAACAAAAACAAATGGAACAGACAGGAGAAAAAGTAAAATAAAAACACTTTGGCAGATTATTAATTTTTAGTTACAATCAAGTAGTAAATAAATCCAGTGCTCTTGTGTACAAATAAATTCATATATAGTCTACACTCCTTTTTACCCCAGAGGTTTATGTACATCTTTTTTTACAGATACATTTAAAACATTATCAAAAAGTTTTTGCTGTATGAAAACGTATTTACAAGTCACAATTCAAAACCATTAGACTGTACCATTGGACCAACCCCCCCTTTTTTATTTTCTCCCCTCCTAAGAACGTTATCTCTTTACACAGTGCAGAAGGCTTCTTGAAAAGTTTTGTGCAACAAACAGCGTAAAAAATGCCGTCGTATGGCTGTGGAATGGACAGAGCCCCAAATGTTTTTTTTTTTTCTTTAGATTTCCTTGCAGGCAATGACACATCAGCAACATTTTGAGAAAATGTAGGTAGACAGTTTTATGGTTTTAAATTTGCAGTGATTTTCTCCTCAGTCAGTAAATTAAATTGTCCAAATATGTGGCAACACCGTTATTTATCAAAATATTGCCCGTCATCATCCCAACCCATAAAAAGATTTACACACATACAGATTAGTACTACTTCCTCCAACCTTCATTTTACAATGACTGGTAGAAAAATGCAGGCGACAGAACACTGCCTTTCAAGTAATCAAACGTCAAGAAGGTCAAATATGAAAGTGAGAACGGTTTTGTGAGGAGAGAGAGAAAGAGTAACAACTACAACTGACAGACTAATAGTCCAAAAACACATTATAATAAGAGGAACCAGTTGATGAAGGAAAGTCACTGGGTCAACAAGAGCCAACTGCCAGCCAAGTCAATGAGAGCTCCTTCCACAGTCCAAATCTGTAGCAGGTTGAGGGGGTGGTGATGGTGGTGGTGGGAGGCTGCCTCTCCTACTTGTTCGCTGGTTAACGAGCAGGAAGGTATTTTGTTTTTTTTCTGGGGGTCTCCTTGTTGTTTTTGTGATTCCAGGTTATTTCCTCCAGTGTTTTCTCTTCATTCTTCTGTGTGTGTTTGTGTGTGTGCGTGTCTGTCTACCTAAAGACTGATAGCCCTTGCCAAAGGAAAGATGTCAATGGCTAAGATGAAGATATGGGGGCGAGAGAATGAGAGTGCACAGAGACAGCAATGCTGACTTTGCTCTTTAGACTAAAATTCAGTAGTGTAACAACCACAAAACAGACATGAAGCCTCACAGCTGACATTACTTTTGATACAGTGCTTGAGGAAGTGAAGTGGTGGAGAGACGTGAGTGATGTTAGAAAGCGGAAGTGTGCAGTGAGGAAGGAAAGTTACTGGCAACAGGACAGTTAAAAACAGGGAGCACAAATCAGGAACTCTATAATTATGACATACAATTATATTAGATTATGGGTTATCATTGCTGTTAGAATTTGCTATGACAATAACTTCCCATAAAATAAACCACACGCAACATTTTTGACATAGTTTGAACTTTTGTGATAGTAACCTGCCTATCATGCATTTATATTTTTTGTTGGAATATCCTGCTTTATGAATGTATGAGCTTAAAGAGAGCTTAAAGAGTTGAATCTGAATGAACAGGCCTACGCAACATATTTTATTGGGCAGGTGGTCTAAAGTGTATGTTTAGATCTACAACCTGGATTGTGTTACAACAGCTGTTTGTAAGTTCTTAGTGACAACTAGCTACTGTAGGGTTAGGGCCAATCTTCTAGAACTTTAGTCATTTAGTCTCATGTCATTAGGATTATGGCATGAGACTAAATAATGTATATTGTCTTATTTTGTGGTGTAAACTTTCAAGGTTGTCCACTGTTAACTTACAAACAGCTGCAGCAACCGGCTCCAGATCTTTAGTTTCTGAAAGTCTTAAATTCAATGTGGGTGTGCCAACAAGCTACATTTTCTGCCTTTGAATGACCAATTTATGGTTTAGTGTTCAATAACTTTGTGCAAGATATCACGTTACACATGTAACAATGCAGCATCTACTGGGTTAACGCTGAAAAACTTGACCTGGAGCAAGAAATACGTACCTGTACAACATCATACCTGTGTTACAATGACTGAATAACTCAACATATGTACATAAACAGACAATTAATTATTCTTAAACCTCTTCAGTAGGAGGCAGAATGCTAAACCTTTTCCTTACAACTGCAGAGTGTTGTTTATGGAGCTGACTGATACAGGGTTCCATACAACATATTAACCCTGCTAAGTGAAACACTGATTATGTTGCTATCAAAGCTCTGATTAGCTCCTGAATCATTCTTGAAAATATGAATCAAGAATGTCCACAAAACTTACTATCTAATTATGTCCTCAGCAACCTCTACAAGTATTACATCCTGCATGAAGAATGACAAAAGTCTCTTTTTCAGCGTCCTTCGCTGGAGACTGCTCTCAAGGTAGCCACAAAGTGGCCCGGCCAATCTGTCTTCACACTGTAGCAATAATAAGTTTTCTACAATGCCACGCTCAGTCACCTCAATAAATAAGCAATTTATACTCCTAACTGCAAACCATCGGCATGGAACACCATTAGACCTGCAGCAAACACGGACATAAATGAAACTATATGGAGTGCAGAGCTGTCTGAGCCCAGGGTTTCATCCAGCAGTGGGTTTGGGATTTATTTAATCTTAAATTCACTAAGATATCTGACCTGTGGCATCTTTCTTGTCATCTAACATCATCCTCATCTTTCCTTTAGGACATAGATATACGTTTTTATAAAAAAGCATGAAACTGTGAGCCATTCACAACAATTCCCACAGCCATCATACTGCCTAAAAATATTAAAAAATAACCACAGTTTAATACCAAAATACAGCTGTGTCAATTCAAACTATTTCATACATGCCAATCCTAAATTCTGCCAAAAGCCCAAAGACAGCAGGAAGCTGCCAAACCAGTCCAGGATCGTGCTGGGATGAGATGGTCTTTCCACCGTGGAACGCATTTTATTTTTTGCTTCATCTCTACAAGGTTAAGATGAAAGGAGATGGCCTCCCTCCTGTGCTCAATCCTCCTTCATTAGATAGACGTAGGGGAGTGCAATGGAGGGAAGGAGTATAGTTTACTTGTCTAGCTAGCATGCCGCTTGCCACGTACAGAACAAAATCCCCCACTGTGCATCATAAACAGAAAGGAGAGAGTGCCATCCTTCTGAGGGGGGTGAGCGGACTGGGTGTCAAAACACTTGACACAACATCAGCACAAATCCAGTAAAATAAATGGACCACCATTCATCTTCTGAGCACAAACCTGTTCGCATACAGTTTAGTCTAAATCCTGGCATTTGTTTCCTGCCTACCTTTGTCTTTGTGTGTTTCTGACTTCCTCCCCCGCAGTTACTCGAGCATCTACACTGAGCAAACCTTTCCAGGAAACAGTGCCAACCATGAATAATAACTACCATTAATCAAATGTTTGTTAGTTAGATGAATACATGTGCGGGTCTATTTATTGGAAGACTTTAATGTACTTTTGAGTGCATTTGTGCACTTTTTTGCTTGTTATTCAGTTTGAGAAGTCTGAGGATGTGACAAACAAAAGCATTTCTTAGCCCAGCTCAGCTGTAACGCAATATTGTTTAAATTTGTTACTCTAAGAATGGAAGACTAGATTTGTATGTATAGTTTGCTTTACACCTTAAAAAACAACAACAAAAAAACTAAAGACTAAATGATGTCCAGAATTGTAATAATGTGCCATAACTACTTGTAACAGCTATCATGTTAACTTGTTATGATGGCTTTTTTGTAATTCACTATTCCAACACATTGTGAGCAATTATTGCGATAATCACTGGGCATGAATTCCATCTGATTCAATGGCCTGGAAGCATGTCTGTGGCAATCCAACGGAAGATCAGCTCTTTACGCTGGCTTACACGTTTCCTCTCTATCCAGCTTTCAAATCAAATCAGTGCTCGGCTCAGTCAGCCTCAACGTATTACTCATCTGCACATACAAAAGAGGGCCGCTAACATACCACGCTGAACACTGACAGCAGAAAGTAATTCCGTCCAAATGTGTGTTTTTTTGTCTGCAGCTTCTCATGTAGAAAACACACAGACACATTGTTAAAAAGTGGGATGAAAGGCGAAGAAGCTGATGCGAAGAACAACCAAGATGATGGCTCTAACGCACTGGGATCAATGTTTATGGGGTGCTCAAGTTCAAACACTAATATGTGTGTTTGGCAGCAGATGAAATAGATATAACTCAGTGCCTAAAAGCACCATTTTCACATCTCAAAACAGTCACAGAAAGGTGATTTGGAACACTGCTGTCTGAATCTAGAGGTGTACTTTGAAAACACTGATGACAGCAGACACAAAGACAAACAAAAAGTCAGGAACACACGTGAGACTTAACACCCCAAAAAAACCAAACAAACCCAAGTTCATTATCGTCTGTAGGCACACCTCTGATACCAGGAGAGGATTACCCATAATCCTTTGCCTTTTCTGCCCTGTTGCTTTTTGCCTTGAGGCACTACCCTCTGGTGGCATAAATCCTCCAATTCCACAAAAAAAAAAAACTCACCCTCCTTTACTCTTTCACCCCAAAATCACCTCCAAACATGCAGACAACCCCATCATTTTTTCTGCCTACATACAGTATGTCAAGGGGTGAAAAGAGAGGCCAGGTGTGAGAAAGGATGACTTTCCCCTGTTTTTTTTTTTTTTTAAATCTGTCAACTCAAGATGTAAAGGGAACTATGAAGAAAAATAACATCCTTGCCTACTACAGTACTATCTATCCTTGCAAACTTGAACAAATCTGTCTTTAGTACTGTGCACTGAGAAATGCTGATTTCATATTTACAACAGCAAACACATACAAATAAATAAAAAGTCATAATATGAGGAATTAAAAAGAATGCATGCCAACTTTTTCCCCTTGTTCTGTGGCCAGACAGCCTTCTATTTACAATGTGCACTGAGACAGCCAAATGAGGTTAGTTTAAACAAAATCATCAAGCAGCATTTGACACACCACTACAGCTAACAAGAGGCAGAGAGAAGAGAGGAGTGGAGCAGAGACTACAAATAAACTAGCACTAATGGAAGTAGTAGTAGCTATTAGTGGTAGTAATGTTACTCCAATGGAGAAAGTAGGAGAGGAAGGGGGATTTACAAGATGTACATGTCATCCCTGCTCCTTAAAAGGGGAGGCAAAGTGAGGACTCCTTCTCTTTCTCGTCTGCGTTGTACTGGCCTCATTGTAGTGGTGTAGAGGGTGTAGAGGCTGTGTAGGGGGTGGGTAAGGGGGGGCAGGACGCATCCCCCCCTCAGGGATAGCCATCATCCTCCAGACTGAGTGCCACGCGCTGCAAACAGCAGATAAAAAGACTGTTACCACAGTGGGCTGGTGAAGGGGAGAGAGAGAGAGAGAGAGAGAGAGAGAGAGAGAGAGAGAGAGAGAGAGAGAGAGAGGTGAGATGGGAAACAGAAAAAACAGCATGATGGACAGAGAACAAAGGAAGAAATCAGGAGGAAAAAGAGAGATTTAAGTCTAGACGGCACCCAGAAAAGAAAGGTTCATATATAATCCATTCTGCTGCTCCTTCCATCTTCACTTCTCCCTGACCTTCCTCTTCTCCTCTTTCCAATTCCCCCCTCTTTCACCCCTTGTTCATTCCCTCCTTCTCTGGCTGCTCCTATGTGAGGAATGCAGTATGCTTGCCTACGGCTGCAAATGTCTGGCCCACATAATGCCAGCCCGATTTCTCTGGTTGTCTGAGTTGCCACATTGCCACGAAAGGAAAGGAAAGGAGAGGAAGAAAACAAGTAGATAAATTAAAAGACAATAAAAGAGATTTGAACATATTCATAATAAAACTGTGAGACAAGAGAGAGAGGGAGAGAGTACAGTTGCCTCTGTGGAGCCCTTCACTGAGGGTGGTTTATTCGACCTTGAATCTTAATATGACTCAGTCGTGCACCTGTTTCATGTGTGTGTGTGAGTGTGTGTTCCCAGCCTGTCATCATGCCAGTGATACCCAGAATTCCTTGCCTCCTTTTTCTCTGGAGCAACACAAAGAAATCTGTGTTACCATGCCAACCGATCAAAGCGTTAGACTCCAACCCCCCACCCCATAATCCTTTTGGCTGCCCTTCCTGCTTGCTTTACATGAAGCAACAAATATATTTAAAGTCCGTGTAAAGGCAATTCCATGTTTTCTTTCAAAACACAATAAATATGTTGGAAAATAGTTGCTGAAAACATGTGAAAAGACTTTGAATGATGTATTACTGAAACATGGAGTTAGAGGTTCAAAACTTTTTTACCAGTTTTCAGTCCAGGATTTTGTGGGCGGTCCTAAAACGAGGCAGCGTGACATCACACACTGATCATTAACATAAAATTAGCATAGCCCCCCCCCCAGTGCAACGGTATAGAAGCCTTAACGGTGGTTCTGGTGGCTCAAACATATAGGACTGAACAATACTAATAATACTGCTAGCTGTAGCATCTATATTGTGCTTGTTACAGTCCTAAAACGCAAGTAACATAAAATTTGCATATTGTGCTCTGCTCTGCCAAGTGGGCGTGGCGGCACATTCACTGGACACACCCCACCGTCCTGGAGCTGAGAATACTGCTCATTTTTACCTGATTTTGACACCTAATTTCATGAACTTGTTATTTTTGATCATTCAAATTTGTTTGGGTGGTTAGTAACACTTTCTTCTTTAGTCTGACAAACTCAGATCACAAATTTACTTTGACTTTACATGGACTTTAATAAATGTCTGGAGTGTCCTGATGACAAACTCTTTATACATTTTAAATGCATTTGGGTGCAAATCATAGCTGACATTGTTTCCAGAGTTTATAGAAAATGCAGGTTTTATATCCAACAAGTGTCTCTCAAAAATGCATCTGCATCAAGGCGAAGTCAACAGGGTCTGCAACTCCTGAAATGGATGGATGTTCATGTTTTCTACAACTCCACTCAAGACAGAATATGAGAAATTGTATTTTGGGCTGTCCTTGGTTCTGATTTGTGCTTCCTCTTTTATTCTTCATTCTTCTTTTTTACACTAAAATATGAAATTCACATTAATGGCAATGGCCTGATGTCACTCTCCAGTGTCAAATGTCAAACTCCAATTTTTGTCTACAGAATGGTCTGCTGTCCTTTCAATCAGGTGATTATAAAGCAAGTCCTATTCTCAATGGTGTCTAAAATCATTTTTGTTCTACTCATAAACAGACATGACTGCAGGGCTCACCTCATCATGCATCTTCAAATATACTGCATCAAGACAGCAGTAATTATTTAAGCCTCAATGTCTCTCTAATGTCTGGATGACCCTTTGCTATCATTTTTAGCAGCAAACATAACAAAGAAACATCCACAATAGTCCTCTCTGAAGGATGCTACCTTGTGGAACACATTTCCTAGTATTTCTGGTAGGTTCCTATTATTGTCTAGTGACGGTGTTGAAAATTTTTTAACTTTTGCATCAGCTGCTTCTGTAAACAAAAATTATATGTGTCTGTGTAAGGAGAAACATGTCTCCCAGTAACAGGACAAACACTTCGACAACCAAAAAAACACAATATACAAATAGATGGGATGGCAGGTTGGCAACAAGAGTAATGTTAATAAAACAAATGTACTGTATGACTATGGACATGAAATAAATGTGAACGTGATGCGCTGGTGAAGGGCTTATGTCTGTGTATGGTTGGTGTTTTTAGTGATTACTGCAAAAATGATGTGTGAGAACGTGGGCGTGTGCAAGCCTGTTTTTTCTTTCCAGGCCAACATGAACAAGAAACAGGGATTTTCCAAACCCCTTACGCATACTCCCATATCCCAAATATTCAAAACTCCTTCCTTTCCTCTGTGGCTTCTCTCATTTGCCACTGGAGAGCATCGGTGCCCTGAGTACCAGTGAGAGTTGCTGTCTGTGACACCGCCCCTAGGGAAGCGCTATGAATGGCTGACTGTGGCTGCCACTCACTGCTGGGTACACGTGACCGATGGACTCGCTGTGTCGCCCGATGTGGATTTCGTCGTCGTCATCCTCCGTGGTTTTGCGGTAAACAGGGTTGTCGAGTTCATGCTCTTGGTGTTCTTGCGCCGCCAGTTGCGCCAAACCAGGTATCCGCCGGTGCAGAGTAATCCGATGACCACTGTGGCAAGGATAGGGACTGCATGTGTTTAACACACACACAACAACAACACACGGCGGGAGCGTTAACACAGCCCAGGGGACACAGAGCGGCGCTTTAAGCACTCACACACACACAACCACACTTCACACACTTAAAATCATGTATTGAGAGCTCATTATTTTCTGTCTTTTTCAAAAACATATAAACGAATTGCTAACAAAATAAAAACCTGAGAAACCTTCAAAATTCACTGAGTGTTTGTTGTTTAACACATCTACAAAGATTACAACATTCTATTTTGGACTATAAGAATTCTATTTATCACACTATCATTTTGTTTGTATTTCCCTTGGGGGCCTAAACATACTTAAACAGCGGTTCCCTTCACTCTGAAAGAATTAGCTCAACTGCGGCATCTCCTTGCAGAGGAGAGCATCAAATTTTTGAATGTGTGATGGGATAAAATCCTGGTGAAAATGACTTTAAACCCAGATTTCCTACAGCGTTTTAGTCTGAAGGTTGGCCATCTTGCCAGAAACAAATACTAATATTTAAAACATACCAAATGTCATGGCTATTATTTAGTGATCTAACGAACTGAACTGATCAGGATTGTATATTATCTGCCATTTTATTCGTTTTTGGTGAAAAACTGAAAACAATGAGCCTTCATACCGCTTATATACACGTTCTATTACATTCCTCTGCAGTCTCAGTCTAAACTATGATCAAAAACACAAACATGAATGCGCATGCACACTTTGCAACAATCAATGTATGCATGCAGCACCCCACACTAACACATCATTTCCACACACACTCAAACACAAATACATGGACACACAAAGATTAAATGACCGTTTGATTAAAACTTGTGACATTCAGGTTCTGAAGCCAGTGATTAGGGCTTTTTGAAAAAAAAAACTCAGCAAGGTTGACTTAACTGTCATCACTGATTTAGAATTTTTCACTGGCCTGGGCAAAAATCAAACACTATCTGCAGACTGCCTGACTCGGGTGTTTTTGGATGGGGTTATGAGAGGAAAATGGACCGATGAAGAAGAAGAGTAAAGGAGAGAGAGGGGGATTGGAGGATTTGAGATAAGCGCCGTCTCTTTCGACTCATTACCATATCAGCATGACTGCCTAGCTGCCCTGTAGGACCTGTGTGTGCATAGTGCATGTATGAGTCTATGTGTGTGTGTAGAGAGCAGCAGTAGAGGTGTGTCAGTGAGGAGAGATAAAACATGGATGCCCACGTCCATAGATGTGTCCCTTTGGCATCCCTTATAGAAGCCTCATCTAATTGCTCTTTTGTTGGATAGGCACTTGAGATCCCTGTGTGACTGGGTTGGAAACCCCAGATCCTCCTTTGTTCTTCTCTAAATGCTCATTGGTTTAAAAAAAACAAAAACCCATCAGCTTCTGTCTCATTTAGAAAATTTCTTTCCAATTAGAGAGTGGCATGACAGCCTGACTTCGGCTAAATACTGATAATCATTGCTGGGCTGTTTTCCCTCGTGGAGCCGTGGGTGGGCGTGGCGCATTAATGGATGTGAGCGGAGAACTGGGGTGCTAGAAATCCAGCCCTTGTGGACCTCCAACAATAATTAATGTTTCAAGCTGCCAAAAAATGCAGAATGGGGGGATTTATGGCAGGAATGAATGGCAGAAGGACAGAATCTGGGACAGAGTGGAAAGGGTTAACATTCTCGGGGGTTGTTTTAATGAGGTGATATCTCAATCGTGAAGAATGAAAAGAAAAAAGAATTGCTTTACGATGCTTTAGAGCTCACATAATTTATTCAAGTATTCAATATTAGGGATGAAAGAGATCTCAATTAGCCACATATGCTGCGACTATAAGGTCATTTGCACATTCAGCTGATTTCTCAGCTAGGTTATACATGAAAGTATTCAATATTTCCATAAAATCTGATTCTCATTTTAATCAAAGCTAATAGAATAGATTAACTTAACTGGCTGGTTTGACTGCAAGAACTTGCATTATCTTTGTGTGCCTACCTTATATTAGTTTGATGGAAGTATGGAGACCTAATAGCGTTTCTTAGACCCTGCAGGGACAATGTGTTATTTGACCTGGGAAATTATGTTTTTGGCTTGAAGCGGTGGAAATTTTGACCTGGGAAATAACATTTTATCTCATTAAGCCCCTTTTCAGTCCTTTGATATTTCCTCCTATTCAAAAAACGATTGCGGCAACTGTGTAACGCGCTCTTAGTCCACTGGGTCAGAGAAATAGGTCAGAGCACTGGATTGATTTCAGTGTGAGCAATACTGTACGATCAGAATGGGAACATGAGCTTAATGTTAAAACAGCTGGTCAAATGTGATGACAAAACATGAACTGAATTTCCCATTTGCTCAAATCTCATTAATAATGACATAATGTGCACATTGCAAAGGCCTGGCCATTGCTGACTGATGAGCTTACTGGCCCATAATGGCTTTTTATAGCCGTAGGCCAGAAGTCTATTGTTGGATAATACCACAGCTCAGTACATTTTCCCAATTACTAAACTATTATTTTGTGCTCAAGCATCACTGCTGAGGTTGACATCAGACCTGGATGTTCAAAAGACACAAATTGTTACAGATCTAAAGTATACTCATTTGAATCAGTCAGGTGGGAGCACAAACACCCTATAAACCCCAGTCTCTCACACATGCATGTACACACACATAAAGCCAGACACATCAAATATCAGATCCACACACAACATGCAGGACTTGAGCGAACAAGCAGAGAAGGAGAAGCGAGGGAGAAGCAGGCGGGCAGAAAGCAAAGCCAACACAGTGAGGAAGTCAAGTTTACTCACCGATAGGAATGACTATCCCCAGAACAGCAACTGTGATGTTGTTACCTATGAGGTAGTGATCACTCGCAGCTTTCATAAACAGAAAGAGAAAGAAAAAAAAAATAAGCAAAAAAGTTTTGTTACCATACACCCTCCCAACGGCATCGCTAGAAAGAAACACAAGTTTGAAGTATTATGCTGAAAACAAATTATTTGCATAATATCGAGGCACAAAATACATCTGATTTCACTTTGGAACGCAAGCTGTGTAAATGAAATGCGTATGAAAGGAGGATGCTATATATATGCAATGAGATGCTTTTTTAGTACAAGAGGAGACATGCAATTCCAGAGAGGAATGCCTCAGAATTTGTAATAATACGATTCAAAAAGAAGGAAGCAATACACCTTTCAGTGGAGGCTTGAAACACAGTGGATACTTCAGGTGACCTTGAGAGTGAACTTAAACACATGACCTTCTTTTGCAAGTCATTCTTGTTCTACCGCATGTGCTCATGTCACAATGCAATACAGCACACATTTATCGTAGACATGTTTGTATCTGTACTCCCCTTCAACTCTCACCCCAACAGGTCGGTGTGGAGCTCGACATTAATCCTGCTCCCAACTGTCCTATTAGCAGCAGGCTAGCCATTAGCCAAAGTGTGATCAGATGGCTATAATGAAGTCTAGTGAGGAAGATTAACAGAAGAGATCATGGCGTAGGCCCTGCATACTGATTGGATCATTCTAGAAAGAGACTCTGTGTGGCTACAAGCATGGAAAAGGCACAGATGGGAGGTGTGGATGGGAGCATTCAATTAAAGTCATAGCATTAGCATGCCTAGCATTTAATTAGGAAATAGCCTTTAGCGCATGCTAATTAGCAGCAGCACACATAGCAGCAGCAGCACAGCAACAGCACACAGCTAGCACATACACACACAGCACACACACACACACACACACACAGATAAAGACACTGTTAATGCTAAGAGCAGGAAGGTGGCGATCAACGAAAACTGGGAGCAGTGAAGCGTCTGAGTCCTGATTTTCAGACAGAAGTGAATTTGCCTTTTCTAATAAAGTGCATGTCAGTGATGTCCAATGAGTCCTAAGATCATTCTCAAAGAGCTGGATTTTGGGTCGATAAATTGAAGAAAGAATCTTATTAAAGCATGGCAGTCTATGAATGAAACAGTCCTAGGAAAGTGGAGTCTATGTATAAATTATGTCTGTAGTGAAAAAGAAGAAATGAGAGCAAAACAGACTAACCCCAGTTTCATTAAGACTATTATTGCTGGAGAGTTTTGAAGTTCAAAAAGAATAGGCTGTTGTCTGCCTCCATGAAAACTCTACTCTAAACACTATTTATCTCGCTCTCTTACAGATCTTAACAGAAATTCTCTTATGACACTTTCCATATAGAGCAGTTCTAGACTGTACTCTTTATAATGTTTATAATTATTTTCAGACTTGACATGAGAAGCAGATGATGGTGAAAATCAATTTTAAAACAGTTCGTATACTTAGGATGGTCACAATTAAAGAACATGTTTACATTTCTGTTTTCAGTCTGTCTGAAAACAATTCTCACATGCCCATACATACACTAAAAGGAGTTTGCTTGTTGTAATCATTCCTCCTGTTTACAGGAGTTTATCTGAGTTTATCTGGAGCTAATGTGACGCTATGGCAATCTGAGGTAATCAAATTACTGGGGTATGTTCCAGATGAGGTTTAGAATGCATTTTAAGCACAGAATGAGGACTGTGGTATGCAACTTCCATGGCTGTGAAGTATATGCAGAAGTGCCAAAAACTGCAGTTCCTCAAACAGCCACTTGAAGCTGGCTACATAATGAGTCATTGTCCACAAGCCCCCATATTAAAATGTCCAACTTCATAGCAGAAATAAACATGTTTACAGCCTGGTACAAAACACAGTTTTGGTTTCTATATTCAATTGCCCTCAAGTTCATGACAACTGTACTGAGTTTGAATTTTCAAATAACTCAACTTTTCAAATTACATTAAGGATTAAAGTTATGGATAATTAACACTGTGGCCACTTTGATTGACAGGTGGGTGCCGTTACAGGTGGCTTGTCTGAGCACCCAGGTGTCATTCAGCCCGCCTCAGGTCCACTTATGATCCACATCTTGCCCATTTTTAGATTAGCTGGGAGGTGGAAGAGACAGCTCTTCAGAAACCTGTGGGTGAGATCACAGATACGACGTTCATATTTAACACTGTCAATAAACAGGACGAATGATTAAAACAAGCAAAACCTGTGGGCACCTGACTATTGTTTTAAGACAGAAATTGTGAAAAATGCAAGACCGCATTTTCTAGTCCAGTGTTGTGTGATGAGAAATTACTGGCATCACAAGTAAAGATTCAAATTTATCAGAGCATGGATGCAAATGAGCTTTGTGTACCAGCTGTGGTTTATCTTTTATTCCTGAAACTCCTGGTTCTTCCTTGCTCCACCATGCCAGCCACAACGCAGCACACCTAACAGCTGATGCTGGCAAACTTGACAGTGTGCGCTGAATTGAAAATTATAACACATGGCCTGTGGGTTTGAAGACGCGTCTTGTTCATGCCCCATTTTCTCATCCGTGTCTGCTCCACCTCTCATCTAGAGCACTTGTGTTGTGGTGAGGAAGCTGACAACTTCAGAGACTAGAGGAAACATGTTCTTGCTTCTTAGTAACTCTGAAAAGCCCAGGCCCCCAAAGTGATGAGACTAGCTGTAGCAGCCATCCTCTTTAATTCCCAGAAAATCACTTTCTCTCCTGCCTTTTTTCCATTTTTTCTTCTCCTTGTAAATGCTGTTTTCCCTCCCAACAGTGTGTCATTTTACTCCCACCTTCCCTGTTCAAGTGCTGGACTGTCATGTTCCTTTCTGTGCTCAATTCATTCTTTTCCCTCTATAGCCTCTTTATTGTCTGTCAGTGTACCTTTTTCATTTAACAGTCCTTAGTTTTAATCCTCACTTTTTTCCTCATTCATTTCCCTGTCCTCCCTATGTCTTCTTTCTTTTCCTACAGTGGGGCAAAAAAGTATTTAGTCAGCCACCAATTGTGCAAGTTCTCCCACTTAAAAAGATGAGAGAGGCCTGTAATTTTCATCGTAGGTACACTTCAACTATGAGAGACAGAATGAGGGGAAAGAATCCAGGAAATCACATTGTAGGATTTTTAATGAATTAATTGGTAAATTCCTCGGTAAAATAAGTATTTGTCACCTACAAACAAGCAAGATTTCTGGCTCTCACAGACCTGTAACTTCTTCTTTAAGAGGCTCCTCTGTCCTCCACTCGTTACCTGTATTAATGGCAACTGTTTGAACTCATTATCAGTATAAAAGACACCTGTCCACAACCTCAAACAGTCACACTCCTTTCAAACTCCACTATGGCCAAGACCAAAGAGCTGTCAAAGGACACCAGAAACAAAATTGTAGACCTGCACCAGGCTGGGAAGACTGAATCTGCAATAGGTAAGCAGCTTGGTGTGAAGAAATCAACTGTGGGAGCAATTATTAGAAAATGGAAGACATACAAGACCACTTATAATCTCCCTCGATCTGGGGCTCCACCCAAGATCTCACCCCGTGGGGTCAAAATGATCACAAGAACGGTGCGCAAAAATGAAAGAATGAATGGGGCCATGTATCATGAGATTTTGAGTGAAAACCTTCCATCAGCAAGGGCATTGAAGATGAAATGTGGCTGGGTCTTTCAGCATGACAATGATCCCAAACACATTGCCTGGGCAACGAAGGAGTGGCTTCGTAAGAAGCATTTTAAGGTCCTGGAGTGGCCTAGCCAGTCTCCAGATCTCAACCCCATAGAAAATCTTTGGAGGGAGTTGAAAGTCTGTGTTGCCCAGCGACAGCCCCAAAACATCACTGCTTCATTTTGTCTCTCATAGTTGAGGTATACTTATGATGAAAATTACAGGCCTCATCTTTTTAAGTGGGAGAATTTGCACAATTGTTGGCTGACTAAATACTTTCCCCCCACTGTAAATCTCTCACACCACTTTGCTCTCCTGGTTTCTAAATATAATGAGAAATGTCTCTGATGTAAATCCAATATTGTTAAAATCAGAGTTCAAATGCAGTACAGCTGCTAGTGATGTGTTTTTTTTTTTAAACTTCTTCTGCCTCATCTTTTATCTTCTGCTGTGCAGTAGGTTGTCATTGAGGCACTACAAATAACATGACAAGAATCAGTCGATAAGTTGACAGTGTTTTACTTTTACTCTCCTGCTTTGGCCTGAAAAGTGTGATGCACTGGAGCTAGTTGAACATACAAAAAGAAATGCAGACATTCACATTTATAGATAACTTCTTTCAGTAAAAGTCTAAATGTCATTCTTAGTCAGTGCTTAAAAAGAAACGTCAAAGCGAGGATTTTTATTATTGTTATTCTTCTACTGTTATAAGGAACAAACGATTCAAGGACAAATTGGCAGTTTTGACAGTTACAACTATCTCATATTAGAGGCTTTACCTCCAATAAAAGCTGAAAACACTGATTTCTACAAGGAAATGTGTGCAGCATAGTGGTTTATCAATTTTGCTTTATGGTGCTATCAAGGATTCTTCATCGCATCCAAATACAATTTAAGTCTTAGCGTGGCTTTGTAAAACCATTGTTACTGCTGTTATGTTCTGCTGTCATTGTTTGTCTGGGCAACAAACTGTAAATTGCTATTTTTCTGGTGAGCCAGTGACGCTTGATTGGTGCGAGGACGAAGAATGCTGCCAAATTTAGAGAGCGAGAGTAAAAGAGATGAGGAGAGGGAAAGACAAAGAGTGTGAGAGAGGCTGTCAGAAAGTGAGGATGAGTGATGAGAGGTGGCAGGTGAGAATGGAGGGGACTGTCGTTTGTTAGCTCTGACAGCTCTGTTACACGCTGCTCATGAGGGACTGACAACAAGCAGGCCGAGATACACTCGTGCATGTGTGTGCAGGAGAGAAAAGCATAGAGGGAAAGAGAACAGTAGATAGACAGATGGTCAGACAAAAAGATGGAGGGAAAGAGAAGCCAGAGAGAGGAGGGAAACTGATGTAAGTGATTTTCAGCTCCCTGCTGTTTTAATGACAGGTGGTAGCGGTTGAGATGGCAGTGGACCATTGCAGTCCCAGAAGAACACACACACACACTCCACAGAAACCTACATTCCTCTGCACAAACCCCGCTCACCATGATCCTTACCTCTGTGGGAGAGGTTACCATTGCTCTCTCTCTGAATGCTGTTGGGGGGCACTGGGCCCAGTAAGGGTGTGTGTGTGGAAGTGGACGTCTGACTTGTGCTGCTGAAACTGGTCGTCTCTGTACTCGTGGCAGCGGGGTTCCGAGGCTGCTCTGTAGAGGTGCTCCTGGGAGGAGTGGGTGTCGTCGTCAGGCGTCTGGTTGTCGGTCTCTGTGTCGTAGCAGCGGAGGTGGTAGTGGTACTTTTGGTTGTGGTGGGAGGGGGTGTCATGGTGGTGGTAACGGTTGTGCTAGTTGTTGTAGTGCTTGTTGTCGTGGTTGTGGTGGGAGTTGTGGTGGTGGTGATGGTTGGAGCAGCTGTTGTGGTTGTTCTGGGTCGAACTGCACAAGAAAGACAGGAGAATAATGATCAGCACTTAGGATTTGACTTGAAGATGTAGCTGGCAAGTATGTTGACAACAAACAGTCGTGGTATAAACAATAAACAGCATGTAGTGGGAAATTAAAAGATAAGTTTTAAATAGATCTGGGTGATGAGGTTAAAATAATTATCAGGATATTTTCCAATATCAGTAAGTCACAATATGGCAAATGTATGCAAAATCATATATTCTGTAAGGTAATTAAAAACAACAATATGGTATCGTGATTCTGTTAAAAATCCAAAAAAAGATAATAGAAAATTGTTGCCCCATTATTTTTAATACTGAATATTAATAGGATGGACGGCAAGCTGTGTAATTTCTCTGAACTGAGTCAGACTGATGCACGCATGTCAGTGTCAGTTGGTCATTAACCTGGATTCTGAAACAGTGAAATAGCTTTGATTAGTCCACTGTGCTCTGTGGAAACATGTGGGATAGCCTTGATATTGATAGTTTACCAACTGAGGTGGTCAAAAACAGGAGTCAAGGGTCAGAACCACCTGCACATCATTAGAACCATTTCTAAAAAATGTGCATATCCACTTTCACTCAAAATCCACATAAATCCATTTCAAATATGATATTTTCCCTAATGACTGTGTAAACATAGATTTTCATTTCTGGTGCTAAATGTGTCTCATTTTAGTGTAATTTTGTGAGCCAGTTTTTTTTTTTTTTTTTTAATCCTCCTGAAAAAATGATTTCTGGTGGGTTTTCATCAGACAACACAGCATATAAAACATCTAGCTCAAGGTAACTGACATTTTTTTTTGATTACAACTCTGTCTCTGAGCACTTTTTTGTTTATCTATATTGCAAATAACACATATGACTATGTCACAGTTGGCATACCTTTCTGTTTGTATAATCAGACAACCAAATGAAAATGAAAAATAAACAGAATAAAATAAATGCTCAGCAGAAATACTTGTACTGCACTGGGAACTCCAAACTTGGGAGTGCAAATGTCTCTCGCTCTCTTTCTGTGCATGCTCGATGGCCACGTTCCCTCTCCCATCCTTTCTCAGAGGGATTCTCTGAACGGTAGCCTACATTCATCATCATCTCGCTTTCCCGCTTTTCTCTGTGTCAGCTCCTTTCTCCTTCACTTGCGCAAACAAGCGAGTGGGTTCATTAAGGATAACAACTTAACAAATGTGAAATGTGGTAACTGTAAAGGCTGGGGACTGACTGAGCGGTGAAGTAAGGTCAGTGAAATAATGGAGGTGTGCTGGGAACACAGTTAAGCTGGGAGAATCCCTGGCCCACTTCCTAAGATAGTCTTACTGTAAGCACAGGAATCATATTCTCTAAAGGAATTGGTTTCTAAATCAAACAGAATAAATAGAATTAGATTAGAATATTTTGCTTTGTTGAAGGCTGATTCTGGTGAATAGTGGATTTGGATAACAGCTGCAATAATCAGTAGGCTATTTTCTTATGATTTGAGACAAATATGAATAAATGTGGGTGTGAATATTAAAGCTTTATTGTGTATAAGAGCCTATAAATTCCCAATAATATCCAAAGAATTCAGTGAATCTCCTTAAATATTACATTTTGAGCTCAAGGTATGGAAAGCTACAACTCTAGTACTGAAACCTTCTAAGAAATGAGCTGGTCTTGGTCTACCTGTGTTGAGAGAAGAACCTAACTCAAATTGGACATGACAGAATAAGATTTAAGTTATCATATGTGACTGAAAAATTAGTATTTCCTTCAGCCTATAATGGCATCGGGAATATAAGTTGGATAGCACCAGTGTAATGAATAGTTTAAAGTGGAACATTTACTTAAAGATAGGCATAAATACTTGATTATGAGGTAAACTCCTTTTAGCAGCGTTGAGAGAGTGAAACCAGTTAAATATCCTTATGTCCTTGCACTCTATCACGTCACTGTGATCCCAGCGCTGTTGACTCCTAGGACATTCTTCAGCACAATCCCTTTAATTATGTCTTTCTCCTGGACTCTGTGATTTATTGATTCATTGAGTGTGACCGACTTACCTATAGCACAGCGCCTCATGTCCGGTCCTAGCTCCATGCCATCAGGGCAGGCACAGGTGTACTTGGGAGAGTGGTCTGTGATCTGTGGAGCCTTCAGGCAGAGGTATTCACAGCCACCGTTGGGCAGACTGCCCATGTTACAGGTATCAGGGGCTTGGGGAGGAAGGAGAACGAAAGAAAAGAGGATTAAAAAGAGTTTGGGCAAATATGAGTTTCTACATTTGCCCTTACATATAAATGACATACTGAAATTATTATTTTGCTTCACAAACTTAAACATTTATCAACATTTGGTGCTTTCTCCAAATGTAACTTGAAATTCCATATTAGCGCCTGGTTAATGAGCACAGAAGATGCGCCAAATCATAACAGAAGCTATCTCATGACTCTTTTCACACAGAGGAGGCCTAGACAGTGCTCTAATATTACATGTACATGTACTGCATGTACTTTAGACCAGAATATTTCAGAGGAAAGAGCTATTAAGAATAAGACAGCTCTAGTTTTTGGTCTTGATCAGCCAAAGCATCAAAGTAAATTTGAACTGAATTCAAGCTGATGGTAAGAAAATCTGAGCCCCCGTAAGTCCAAGCATGTAAGAGATTTAGCAAAACATCTCTGCATATGTAAATGCCCAATAATTGTGTTTCTTCATTTCCTTACTGGATATTAATCGCTCTAAATTGATCATTTTCAAAAGTTTGTGCAAAATACTTTCTAATCAAGTTAGAAACACTGAGTCAGAGCACAGGATCAAAGAAGACAGTATCTAATCAGCCAAAAATACTTGTGCTACTTACTAAGTCCAACTTTTACAATGTTATTTAGGGACTATATTTTTTCCAGTCCAGTAAAGAGATCCTTTCTTTTTTTAATCTCTGCACTCGAATGAAAAATGTACGAGCACTTTCCTAACCCAAGACTCCGACTCATGGAAAAAATATTGCTATTCTTGTCATGTGGAGGAGCACCAGAATTAGGTCAGGTCGCAGTCGATTCTGCCTCCTGACTTGTGTGTAGTTTTACAGAGCAGCACATCTGAGGAATCATCATCCGTCATGGGAAGCAACAATATTACTACACACAGTGAGATTTTAATAGGCTGGGAATACATTAGTGCTTGGCGTACAGTATCTCACCGTAACAAGTATGTAAGTATGTAACATGAACATCTGTCTACATGAACTATCTTCTATACCTGCTCTGCATATGAAGAAGAAATAAAGCTCTTTGGCTAAAAAAAAAAAAAAAAACACACTAAAATACCATGACACATTATGACAACACATTTAAATTCTATGCAGGTGGGAAAAGGGGAGAGAGGTGGAAGAGGAGAGTAGAGAGGAAAAAAGTCAAAGAACAGAAAGGGAGAGAAAAGGACGCAAGAGGAAAAGGCATTAAATAAGATGAGACAGAATGATATAAGGACAGAGCATAGAGGAAAAGGAAGTAGACAGGAAAAAGACTGAGATTCAATTTTACAAAATGATCTTCTGAATCTACAATAGCTCCAGTGGTCCCTCCTCCTTTTCTGTACTGCCTCCCTAAAGTGTAGAAGAGGAACTTATTATTACAAAAGCAAGACATAAAACTAGGCTTATTATTATTATTATTATTATTATTATTATTATTATTATTATTATTAATAATAATAATAATAATAATAATAATAAAAGCCAAAATAAAGGGAAGGTAGGAGGAAAGGAGGAAAGGCTCCTTTTTAAGGACGTGTGTATAAAAATAAAGACACATTGAATCGGTGGGGGTTATATTTGAAGGTGTGGATGTGCACCGTGCAAACCAATCACTAAACAAGAGAACAGTGACAGAAAGGTTAGAGGGTGTTGACCAATCGCTTCACTCAAGGTCACATTTTAATAGCATTGTACTACTTGTATTTCAACAAGGCAGCCAGAGTTCATTCAGTATGTCTTCATTCAGCCTAGTTAGGTTATTTTATGTCTTGCTTTTGTTGGCATTTTGGGAAAAACATTCTGTGATATCGCTTATTATGATTTATTAATGAGAGAATGAAATTAGCTCCCTACTGGCACTCAGACAAGACAGCTTTGAGCTCTGGGTGAGGGTAGAAAACAAAGCATGGAAACACAGAATCACACAAGCAAATTGCTTATACAGTACACACTGTCAAATACACACATACAGGCACACAAGAATGCACACACACATGTGTTTGTTCTCACACCTGGGAAAGCATCCATCCAGGGAAAAATACTACATCACAACCCATCATTTGACATGCACTGCACACACATCAGGTTATGTGATTTTAGTTTCAGACACTGTTAGTAAATGGTCTATACAGGGATTATTCAAGGCTTTCTTGCCTTGGGTCTGGTTTTAGGGTTTGATAGTAGTAGCCATTCTACCTAACTAGTACACGGAGCAAACCTGCTGCCCGAATTACAATGCAAGCCCGTCACCTGTGGCTCTTCATCTAATCAATTCACTGTGGCTGCTGATGTCTTACCCTTGGGCTGCCTCTGTTCATGAAACACCACCAGGTCGAGGGGGTTGTTGAGGTGTTCTGCCACTTTTGCCACATCGTGTCCCGTCAGTCTGTTGGCACTGTATATCGCTTCATCCTCCAAGTCTGTCCAATATATGCGGTCCTGAATAGAAAAAAGAGAGACAGTTAGAAAAAATACAAACCCTTCACCTTTCACCCTATTTAATTCATAAACATAAGAATAAGTTATGACGTAGAACACCCTATAAAGCAGCATACAGACAGACTGGCATAAACCCTAGGTCTTACACTTATTTTCCTCTTGGTATGGATATTTCGGGGCTATTTTCTAACCAAATAGTTCAGTGGTAATAAAGATGACAGAGAAAGTGATGTTGTTATCAGCACACTTGGGGTTGTGAAAATAGGAACATCTTCTGGCGCAATCTAACATTTTAGACAATATTACGTTTCCTGTTTTATCAAGCTGCTTGGCATTGGTGCAGCCAAACACAATATTGTTTTTGACACACTGAATGAACATTTGTTTCCCTCTGTCATGTATTTGTTGTAATTAAGACTCCAATATGCTGCAATATCCCAAGAGAACATTTAAGATCCTCTGTGTACAAATGCAATTCATTTAATGAGAATGAATGGCATTATATTTGTAAATATGGTAAACAGCAATTGTCCAAGGTCCAATTGTCCACTGGGAGTTTTGTGATGAAAGGGTACCCCAAAAAAAAAAAACACTCTGCATTTTGTTGCAGAGATATATGCTCCTCCTAACAATGACTGATTAAACTCTCATGCACTTCAGTGTACCAGTTTTGTTTAAAACAGGGGATCTTATTACTGCCTGAGTGAAAACACTTCCTGGGATATTCATAACATTGGCCTATGGTCAAAGTAGAAACCCAAATTTGATTGGATTTAGGTATGTGGACTTACAACTTTACTTTATTTGACAGGAGAGACACATTTTGAGAAGATGTTTTATGCCTCAGGTAACTTTGATTAAAATTCTAATTAAAGGCATATAAGAAATGACAGGTTTGAAGGATACAATTATTTATTGATGTAAAGTTAAACACATTGCATTTTAATCAAGGAGATATTTAAGCAGACTGAATAAGTTATATTATAATGGAAAGTGTGCTTTAACTGTATCCACAGACACCTCAGAGGATACAGATAATGATTGCATAGATGAAAACAAACCTTTTTTTCCAGATAAAGTAACAGGCAAGCACAGCTTCAAAACACGGATATGACATTTCAACTAAAGGAAATGCTATTTGTATTTTTAGTCATCTTAATTATTTATACTTAACAAATTTAATGAGACAGAAGAGGTTTAGCTTGCTTGTGAAGTTTACACTGGAACCAGACTTGCCTCCTTAGTGCAAAAACACAAAAAACTGTTTACAAGAAGAAAAGTGGGATTTTACAGTTAAAATAACATCTTTAACACT